>PVKV010032834.1:0-19381 GCA_004027835.1 Alouatta palliata
CTTTCTGTATATAGTGCCTCTTTCAGAAGCTCTTGTAAAGCAGGCCTGGTGGTAAGGAAATCTCTGAGTACTTGCTTGTTCGTAAAAAATTTTATTTTTCCTTCACTTATGAAACTTAGTTTGGCTGGATATGAAATTCTGGGTTGAAAGTTCTTTTCTTTAAGGATGTTGAATATTGGCCCCCACTCTCTTCTGGCTTATAGGGTTTCTGCTGAGAGATCCGCTGATAGGCTTCCCCTTGTGAGTAACCTGACCTTTCTCTCTGGCTGCCCTTAGTATTTTCTCCTTCATTTCAACCCTGGTGAACCTAATGATTATGTGCCTTAGGGTTGCTTTTTTTGAGGAATATCTTTGTGGTGTTCTCTGTATTACCTGGAGTTGAGTATTGTCCTGCCTTGCTAGGTTGGGAAAGTTTTCCTGGATAATATCCTGAAGAATATTTTCCAGCTTGGATTCATTCTCTTCGTCACATTCAGGTACACCTATGAAACGTAGATTAGGTCTTTTCACATGGTCCCATATTTCTTGGAGACTTTGTTCATTCCTTTTTATCCTTTTTTCTCTAATCTTGTCTTCTCGTTTTCTTTCATTAAGTTGGTGTTCGACCTCTGAAATCCTTTCTTCTGCTTGATCAATTCGACTGTTAAAACTTGTGCATACTTTGTGAAGTTCTTGTATTGTGTTTTTCAACTCCATTAATTCACTTATATTCCTCTCTAAATTGTCCATTCTCTTTAACATTTCGTCAAACCTTAGTTTCCTTGCATTGGGCTAGAACATGTTCTTTTAGCTCACAGAAGTTTCTCATTATGTACCTTCTGAAGCCTAATTCTGTTGATTCCTCACATTCATTCTTGATCAGGCCTTGTTCAATTGGTGGTGAGGAACTGCAATCCTCTGTAGGAGGAAAGGCATTCTGATCTTGGGTGTTTTCAGCCATTTTGCACTGGTTTCTTCCCATCTTTGTGGATTTATCCACCTGTCGTCTGTGTAATTGCTGACTTTCAGATTAGGTCTCTGAGTGGACGTCCAGCTTGTTAGTGGTAAAGTTTTTTCTGTTTCTTAGTTTTCCTTCAAGCGGACGCCCCTCCCCCACAGAGCTGGCCCTTCCTGGGTTCAGCTGTACTTGCTGTGAAACTCAATCCTCAGCAGTTCCGATTGCTGTTTTTTTTTTTTTTTTTTTTTTGGAGGGGGTACCAGCCTTCCCCTGCGGCGATCCACAACAGCGGCGTTAAGATTCATGGCACTTTTCTGCCTGGGAATTTCCTGGTCTGGTTCTCCACTTCAGTCCGCTTTTCAATCAGCTGAACGGGAGACTCTGTCTTCCCGGAGCTCCTAACGCCAACTAAAAGGGCACTCAGTCCCATATACTACGGACTGAGAACTGACGCGCTGCGGCGCCTGCAAAATGGCCGCGCCAGCCAAAAGAGTTGCGCTGGTGACCCGTGGGGCTCCTCCACCAGGAATCTCTTGGTCCGTGGGCAATAAAAATTCATCTGAAAATGTGGCGTCCACTCAGTCTCTGCGCTTTCAGTGGGAGCTACAATCCTGAGCTGCTGCTAATCAGCCATCTTGGATCTCTCTGGGTCAGACTCGGGCAAGCTATTGTTCTTATACATTAGTTCCCTCAACTACAGAGTAGAAGTTACAGTCCATATCTAATATGATTAAATAAGATATCCCATCCCAGACACTAAATGGTCAATATGTTATTATTAATAGTCTTAAAGCCAAATTTTTCTAGGAATTAACACATTTTTAATCAAACAACATTTACTCTCACATATCACAATAATTTATAGAAACACATACTAATTTCTCCTGCTATGTATGAAATATTAATTTTAAACCTACATATACTCTAATTCCATACACTCAAAAAGAAACACACCTATATCACACACACACACACACACACACAACTGGAACCATTTTATTTTTACACTATACAACTGAAAGAATAGCCATTTTGATTTCATTCACAAAATATGTGTTAATGTTGTCCAGTGCTGTAATTTTGGGAGCTATTCTCGTTTGAGTTTTTTTTCCATTGAATTGAAACCATTTCTTTCCCAGATTAACTCTCCACAGATGTCTTATAAAAAAAAAAAACAACTGAGATCAGCTTTTGAGAGTGATGTAGTTGATTTTAAAAGTAGGCTTCTGCTTTTAGTTTAGCTGGGGTTAAACCAAATACAAAGTTTCTCCTCCTTGACCTGCTATTTTGATTAAAATGTCAAGAAAGTGCTTTAATCATAGAAATTAGAAGATTTAGGACTGGACTTGCCATATCAACGAAAGGAATTAGCAGGACATACCACGACATCAACTTTATCACTGTTATATTACTTTTCTCTATAAGACCCCCTGATAGAGATATCAGAATTTAAGGCTTTTCCCAAGAATAATTACATTGTTTCACAAAACACATAACTCATTTGGTGAAAACATTCATGTCAATCAGCTTGACTGAAATGGTTAGGCAGGTTAGAAAAAACAGTGAATTTGCTACTCTGGAGATGAAGGTACAGTTTAAAGACGAGTTCTCAGTTTATCGTTTTATTTGAAATGCAGATTCTTGGACCTTCGCATAATGAACCGTAATTTCTTAGAGCAGTTCCTAAGAACTTACATTTTTCTGGAGCTCATAGTAAATTTTGAGAATCTCTGGCTGAGATCATGTGATAATAACTGAGTGCAAAGTGGCATTGCATGGCACAGCAGAGAAAAGCTGTGGAGTGGTATTTGAAGCTGGGATGCTTGTCTGGATTCTACTTCTTCCTGGCTGTTTGATCTCATATAATGATTTAACTTCCTTGAGCATTTATTTTCTCACATTTACCCATCAGAGTTGTTATAGGAAGCAGATGCGATAATGCCCATGAAAGTACTTTTAAATCTGTACATTGCCATACAAATGTAAGGCAGCATTACTATTGTGGTTGTAGTTAGTACTAGCTTGGTGCAAAAGCCATTGTGGTGTTTGCCGTTGAAAGTAATTGCAAAAACTGTGATGACTTTTATACCAACTGTTTTAGTGATAATTCAGCTGAACTAACAGTCTTGCGTTTTTTCCCATACAATGCTAAACATTTTCAATAAACACCTACATGTCAAAATATAAAATGCATTAGAGGCCAGGCACGGTGGCTCACACCTGTAATCTCAGCACTTTAGGAGGCCAAGGTGGGCGAATCACTTGGGGTCAGGAATTTGAGACCAGCCTGATCAACATGGTGAAACCTCATCTCCACTAAAAAAAAAAAAAAAATACAAAAATTAGCTGAGTGTGGTGGCACATGCCTGTAATCCCAACTTCTCAGGAAGCTGAGGCAGGAGAATTGTTTGAACTGGGAGGCAGAGGTTGCAGTGAGTTGAGATCGCACCACTGCACTCCAGCCTGGGCGACAGAGTGACTTCGTCTCAAAAACAAAAAAGAAAATGCATTAGAGAATATGATTTGAGTTGAAACCAAGTAGGCAAGGCAGGTTAGCAGTGGTCAACAGTTCATGTCTGAGTTGAACCCGAAGTGATCAGAATAAACAGGGAAGTGTTTGAAAGCAAGGTAGAGTTGAATAGGACAACAGCAGTATAGAGAGTGTGTGGAGAAATTAAATTGCACTGAGGGCAGATGGAAAATGAATGCCTATGACTGAGTCTACCTAATACAGACGTAAAAGTCATAAAGACAGCGAGCCGAACATCAGTCAGGCACAGATGCTACAGCTGAAGCAATAGGCTGAGCCCAGGCATGCACAAAGAAACATGAGACCATGTTTTTCGTTTTTTTCATATTCAGCCAGGGAAAGACCTCTTTAGGGCCTTGAATCTATCTCTTGGTCTCCTCATCAAAAGGACTTGTTAGAGGTAAAATTAGAAAACAACCATGAATGTAACCCATATTTTGAAAAATATAACATTGGATCAGAGTAATAAAGGCTGAGGAGGAGAAAAGGAAGAAGGCGCATTTTGAATATTTTCCCGTTACTGATGGTAAGCCTGAAATGATGTTAGAGGGTTACACAGTCATTTAGGTTGTTGGTCAGTTGCATGAGAAAGAGGTCATGCCTGCCACATGTCCTGAAATATCCTTAGCCCTCTCATCATTCATTCAACGGATATGAATCTGTTGAATGTTTTGGACGTTTTGGAAGTACTTTGTTTTTTTTTTTGAGATGGAGTTTTGCTCTTGTTGCCCAGGCTGGAGTGCAGTGGCACAATCTGGACTCACTGCAACCTCTGCCTCCTGGGTTCAACTGATTTTCCTGCCTCAGCCTCCCAAGTAGCTGGGATTACAGGCATGTGCCACCACATCTGACTGATTTTGTATTTTTAGTAGAGATGAGGTTTTATCATGTTGGCCAGACTGGTCTTGAATCCCTGACCCCAAGTAATCCACCAGCCTTGGCCTCTCAAAGTGCTGGGATTACAGGCATGAGCCACCACGCCCGGCTGGAAGTACTTTCTTTTTAGTATGCTAGACACCATTCTGGGAGAGCAAAACAGATGTGGCTCCTATCCTCAGGAAGTAATGGACTCCCTGTTTCATGCAGCATGTCCTTATTACAGATTGTTAGCAAAAGTGGTCACCATTATTCTTCTCCTTGTATCCCCGTCCTTTTGCAATGTGATTGCAGATCCTATCAGCAAGAGATGGAGTCTAATTTCCCACCCTTTGAATTTAAGTTGGCAGGATGACTTTATTTGACCTATAAAAAGCACGGAGGTGACCATATGCCAGTTCCTACTCTATGCCTAAAGAAGCTTTCCTCTCTTTTGTCTCTCTCTTTTTCTCTCTCAGAATCTGTGAGCATCATGAGAACAAAGCTGGGCTAACATGCTAGAGGGTAAGAGTCCATGTGGAGCTAGTCATTCTTGCTGAGGCCATCTAGACCAGCTAGTTGACCACCTGCCCGTCTGGCAGCTTCCCTCAGAGCAAGCCCAGCCAACAATGGAAGGACGGTCATGCCAAGCCCAACCCCAATGGCTGCTCTACAGAATTGTAAACTACATGAATGATTGCTTCTAGCCACTAAATTTTGGAATGATTTGTTATGTAGTAAGAGCTGACTGAGCAGCTCTTAACTGTGTAAGTATGACTCCAAGCTTATTTTGGGCACAGAATTTTCTCATTGGCTTATCAAATTACCTTGATAACTGCCAAATCGCCACTCCACTTTGCGCTGTATGGACATTGCCTCACTGGACAGTTGTCAGAATACAGACACCCTGGGAAGGTTTGATATTGGATCTCTGATCTGCAGAATATGAAGTTGACTAATGTGCTTGAAATGTGACATTTAGAGTATAATATATTCCTCAAAGAAAACACAAATACATAAGGCAGAACATAAACATCTACAACCAATATAAACTTCAAAAAAGTAGTTGAAAAGTTATATGCAAATCCTGTTAGCTTTGTTTTCCAACATGATGGCTCATGATGTGAAACTATGACCAAACACCTGTTTGTCACATTCTGGATTTGTATGACTAATTTAACATGTCCTATAGACACAGCCATCGAGCCTCCAATTTCTCCTTCAAGTCATTTTATGATGTTGATATATTATTGAAATTGTCACCAGCAGCTTATGTATTGTTCCAGTTGTCTAGATGTAACTGCTTTAATTCTAATGATATACCAGTGGAAATTAGCAAAAGGGAGCTTTGATTTATTTTAATTTTCAAATATGTCGGAGTGTCTTTCCCTCTTTTCCTGGCAGCCTGTCTTCTGTGTCCAGTTCTCCCAGCTGGGCATTTTGGGACAGCAGCCAATTCCAGGGCTAATGTGTTTCTGCTGTTATCTTACACTGATGCTGCTTCACAGGGGCAGCGATGAAGATAAGCCCTAATTGGATGTATTTTCAAAGCAAACCTTTTAGTTACTTAGAACAGAACTCCTCTAATTAGCTTCCTTTCTCCTCTATCTGGCCGTACAGTAGCCACACTGATGTGAAAACACTGAACTTGGAAGGGAGTCAAGGGCAGTGTCGGACAACTGAAGAATAATCATGCTTAGCTCAGAGAAATGCTCCACCATACGGGCTGGGAGCTGCCTTTCCACAAAGGCAGGAGGAGTGAAGGATAGCTGGGAGGTCCTATGTGACGAGAGGTCCTTGCAGTGGTCCAGGGTACACTACCTAGCAGCCATGCTCTAGAGCCCAGCAAGACAGAGAAGGCACAGGGAGGCACTTAAGGAGAAAGAGTCAATACTTTATAATGGCCACTATTTTGCTCCAGTGGAAATATTTTACTCCAAAGCAAAATATTTCACCCTTAGCTGAGGACTGGGCATTTTAAATTGCATTCTTTAACATGTTATTCCCAGGTTGGTGAAAATCTATTTTAATCCCTGCCCTTTTTGAGTTATTTATAAGATTCTAGCAGCCACTGAATAGGAGAGCTGCTTAGTATTAGGTTGGTGTAAAAGTAATTGCTGCTTTTTGCAGTTACTTTTAAAAAGTAGCTTCTAGTAAAAGGAGTAGGTTTTAGAGGTCTTGATGTGGAAAAAAACGTAGAGAAAAGAAGCAGAGCCAAAACCATTTCTTTCTGGCATTCATTTCTGAAATGAAATTAGAAGTGAGACATAATAAGTTAATAATTTCCCTTTGGCTGGAAGTGGGTCTGCCATCATTACCTCATGCTCTCTAGGGGGTACAAGTTCCTGTGTTCCTTTGAGCATCACTGAATACCAGGGGTATGAGAATTAATGTCGCCTATAACAGATGCATCTGGGCCATATTACATTACTCCTCTGGTCAATTAGAAAAGGTGAGCCTGGACTGGGCTGGATGGCAGAGTGTGGTAAAGAGGGGACAGTGAGAGGCAGGGTGTGGTCAAGAGACAACAGGAGGAAGCAGCTTCACCCTGTGGTGGCGAAGGCCTCCTCTGGTTCCTCATCCATTTGACTTCCTATTCTCTTCTCTGGAGCCATCTGTCCCGAGTCTTGACCCCTGACTCTAGGAACTTTAGCCAAGAATCTGGCTCTAGCCTTTACTTCATAGGAAGTTTGAATTTGAATTCACTGTTAAAAAATTATACAGGCTGTGATTTTTAGATGCTGGCATTATTATTTAAAATTTACTTATTTATATTAATATTAGTAATTGTCACGTGTTTTATTGATTTTATAGATCAGAGGTCAAATTTAGCCAACCAGTGGCATAACCAAGTAATATTAACTTAGAGACAGCCTTTTCTCTTTCCTCCTTGTTGATTTCCCATATGATTATAATATTTGTATAAGGCTTGAATATTCTGTACTATTCTGGGCACAGAAATACACCTTCCAAAAGTTAGTCCCTATTCACCCTATTATCTCCAACGTGCATGAGGTCTGTTAAAAATTGTTTACTCTAATAATATTTATGGGATTAATATTTGTATATTAAATAATAATATATTATTCAGTCTAATATGTTTGATATTTGTGCTAGAGTTCAGGTAGCAAACCAATAGCTTAGGAAAAGTTAGGGACGGTCATTTTTTAATCTTTTCTCCTTTTCTGTGATGCCAGTTTTCTGTGACTATCTTGCATCCATGACCACAGTGGGCAAGGCACTGACCCTCACTCTTTAACCACAGAGCTGGAGCAAGACTGGCTTTTGAGAAGTAAGAGGGATATAGAAATGATGTCTATGAATTATATAATAGTTCTGGGGAAAAGGTTTCTAGATCAGAATTACTTCTACAGTGTGCTAGAGTCATACATTTTGCATAGAAGTAAAGGCCATGAAAATAGTGATTTTTAATAGTTTCACAGATTTCTCATTGGTGCATCTTTATACCAAAATGAATATGTAAGTCAAATATAAAGCGCATTTATATAACAAATGTCTTCTCTAACACTAGAACCACAATTTTCTCCCCTCTTCCCTCCATTCTAATCCTTGACAATGGATTAAACTCTTGGTCTGGCACAAAGCTCTATAAGTTTTACGTCATCCCCAGTGGATACACCTAATTCTAGAGACTGCATACCTGATGATTAGTTCTATCCACTGTATTGGCCGTGGAGGGGTGGTCTCTAGTGTTCTGACGAATTCGAGCTGAGTTTTGTTGCTCAATGACGGAAGAGGTTGGGATACAGAACTCTCTGAAGCATCGTTTGAAGTTTTCATCCAGAAATGCATAAAGGACTGGGTTGAGGCAGCTGTTTGTGTAACCTAGAGCAATGCAGAAGTGCCAAGAAACAGTCTGGAATGTAGTTTCCGGGATTGTAACCAAGGCTTTAATGATGACGTAAATGTGAATGGGAGTCCAGCAGACGATGAACACAGCCACCACCACCAACACCATCCTGGTGATCCTTCGAAGGTTTCTGTCCTTTTCTTTGGAGCCAGAGAGCATGCGGACACTCTTGAGGCGCAAGATCATCAGTCCATAGCACACGGTGATGATGAGCACGGGCATGATGAAGGCGAAGATGAAAACACAAATCTTCAGGAGGTTTTCCCAGTACCAGGTTGGATGAGAGAATGTTAGTGTACAATCTATGGAACCTAGAGGGAAAGAATTTAGAGGAAAAATTAGTAGCAACATTTAATTATGCCATAAGGTGTTAATACTGCCATTTTGCTCACTCATTTGTAGCCTTGACCAGAGCTAACTTAAAGCTATAAGGAAATTGTGGAAGAAACTCAGCTGTTTGCTGATTTTCAAAGAAAGTTTTAATTCTAATTTTTTTTTTCTAAATTTCCTGTTTTGTGGTCCACTTTGATCACATTAAGCTTTCTTTGAGGGAACAATAATGAACCTCTCAATATGAGCTTGACCATTTATGAGGTCTACGTTGATATAAAATGTAATAATTATCCAAAGTCTCTGGGAGTCTCCAGCTAATGGATGTTTTCCGTTCCTTTTTTTTAAATGGATTATTCAATATTCTGCTGTTACATGTAGAAAGATAAATTTGCCATGTAGTCAGCCACTTGGAAATTTTAAATAAGCCTCAGTGTAATACTCTTTGTATTTATGCTCCAATTACTCTTGGGAGAGCTATGTTCTAATTTACTGCCATTTTTATGAAGTAAATACAGAGAAATCAGGAATACATAGATTGTATTATCGTTAAAGGGTTCAATAGGCCTAAAATTATGAGGAAAATTCCTATTCTAAAGTATTCAAAGGCATTTTTTACTAAAAAGAATAATTAAAATCACAATTTGACAAAGACAAGGGACCACTTCATAAACACTACTTTGCTCGTGACGTCACCAACATGTCAGGCCATGAACCGTCCATCCCTCAGGCCTGTAACATCACTCACCTTGCCTGTATTTTGTTGTAGCCATGAACATTACAGGAAGACCAATGGCTGAAGAGATGATCCAGTTGCAGACATTGACAATTTTGGCATTTCGGGGAGTACGGAAATCTAAGGCCTTGACGGGGTGGCAGACTGCAATGTATCGATCCACACTCATGGTGCAGAGGGTGAATATGCTGGTGAACATATTATAGTAATCTATGGAGATCACAATCTTGCAAAGGATGGTTCCAAATGGCCATGTTCCCATTAGGTAATTCACACTCTGGAAGGGCAGGGTACTGGTGGCTAAGGCATCTGCCAGAGCAAGGTTGAAAATGTAGATGTTGGTGGCCGTCTTCATTTTGGTGTATCTAGGAGATAAAGGAAGAAGAGTGACAGAGTCAGTAAAAGGCACTAATGTAAAATACAGGTAAGCTTCCAATGATAAATTTGCATGAATTAGTAGAAAACTTCTTTGAGATTAGATATAGAATTCTTTTCCAGTATTAGTTTGGCTATTTACAATGATGTCAATGATGTGCCTATGGGCTAAATAGCTGTAATAATAGCAATGATGCTGCTTTGTTGAGTTTCTTTTTTCTTTTTCTTTCTTTCTTTTTTTTTTTAAATAGGATCTTGCTCTGTTACCCAGGCTGGAGTATAATGGTGTGAAGAGGGGTCACTACAGCTTCAACCTCCTGAACTCAAGAGATTCTCTTGCTTCAGGTTCCTGAGTAGCTGGGACCACAGGTGCATGTCACCATATCCTGTTAATTTTTAAAAAACTTTTGTAGGAACAGAGTCTTGACATTTTTCTCAGGCTAGTCTTGAACTTCTAGTCTCAAGCAATCTTCTCCCTTTCGGCCTCCCAAAATGTTGGGATTAGAGGCGTGAGCCACTACACACAATGAGTTTTTTTTTTTTTTTTTTTTTTTTTTTTTTTTGTGATGTGTCAGTCATTGTGATAGGTCTAATAGAAAGAGGGAGATTCCAATAAAGTAGCAGAGGCAGAGACTGGATAGTTATTCTAAATAGAAAAGAGAAAAGGCCGGGTGTGGTGGCTCATGTCTGTAATCCCAGCACTTTGGGAGGCCCAGGCAGGCAGATCACGAGGTCAAAAGATAGAGACTATCCTGGCCAAGATGGTGAAATCCCGTCTCTACTAAAAATACAAAAATTAGCTGGGCATGGTGGCATGCGCCTGTAGTCCCAGCTACTCGGGAGGCTGAGGCAGGAGAATCGCTTGAACCCGGGAGGTGGAGGTTGCAGTGAGCCAAGATGGTGCCACTGCACTCTAGCCTGGCACCTGGCGACAGAGCGAGACTCTGTCTCAAAAGAAAAAAAGAGAGAAAATTTTAGATATATAAATATAGTTACAATTATCAAGAACTACAATCGTGCAAGTGTCTGTAGGTGTGTACACAAACATATGCACATACAAACACACAGGCTATTATAGGGCACAGAGATGAGGCATTTTACAGAGCATAAGGCAGGGGGAATAGGAGGACTAAAATGCCGAAGGCATCCTGGAAGTGCAAGTTTAATCCCAAAGTACAAGTGGAATGATTGAGTAAGACAGTTGGTGGGAGCAAGTCATTCCATATAGAGAGGTAGCAGAGAGCACCCCAGCAAAGGTATAGAGTTGGAATGGCATTCTGTGTGTGTCAAGCACATTCTACCAGGGAATGGCAGTGGATCTGATAGGAGAAGAAGAGAGGCCAGTACATGGCCAGTATGCCATGGTAAGAAGATTAGAGTTTATCCAATCCATGATAAGGAACATAAGTGTGTTTTCTTTGTTTTTATTTGTTAATAGCTTTACTGAGGTATAACTGACCTATAATAATTAATGCATGATTAAAGTGTATAATTTGATAAACTTTGATACATGTATCCACATATGAAACCATCACCATAATTAAGATCAGAGGTTGGCAAACTATGGTGTGCAGATCCAATTGGGCCACTTCCTGTTTTTATAAATAGTTTTACTAGAACACAGATACACCCATTTAAAAACTCGCACGTGTTTTGATGTTGCAATGGCAGAATGCAGTAGTTGCAACAGAGATCAGATGATATGCAAAGCCTAAGTTATTTACTATCTTGCACTTTACAGAAAAAATGTCAACCCCTGATCAAAGTAATGATATCAATTGCTCCCAAAAGTGTCCTGTGTAGCTCTTTAATCTTTCCTTCTTGCCCCTCCCTGTCCTCAGAACCAACCCTTACTGTTCCTTAGGAATTGCTGATCTTGGCGTGCTTTCTGTTCTTATAGATTAGTTTGCATTTCCTAGAAGACGAAAACAGAATCATTCAGTATGTACCCTTTTTTTTGTGAAGCTTCTTTCACTCAGTGAAATTATTTTGAGATTCATCCATGTTGTTGTATATAACAAGAATTCATTCCTTTTTATTGACAAGCAGTATTACATTGTGTGTTTATACTGCACTTGTTTATCCATTCATCTGTGTGTATTTTTTTTTTTTTTTCTGAGACAATGTCTCGTTCTGTCGCCCAGGTTGGAGTGCAGTGGTGTGATCTTAGCTCACTGCAACCTCTGCCTCCTGGCTTCAAGTGATTCTCCTGCCTCAGCCTCCCAAGTAGCTGGGACTACAGGCGCATGCCACCATGCCCAGCTAATTTTTGTATTTTTAGTAGAGATGGGGTTTCACCATGTTGGCCAGGATGATCTCGATCTCTTGACAACATGATCCACTCGTCTCGGCCTCCCAAAGTGCTGGGGTTACAGGTGTGAGCCACTGTGCCTGGCCCATTAATCTGTTTTTTAGTCCATTCATCTATTAATGGGAACTGAGTTGCATACAACTTTTGGATATTACAAATGAACTGTTATGAACATTCACGTGCAAGTCTTTATATGAACATATGCTTTTCTTTCTCCTGAGTAAGTATCTAGGAGTGTTATGTATTTTTTTGTTTTTATTTATTTTTTCTTTCTCTCTTGTGTTATATGTTTTTAAGGCCTGCAGAAATTAGAAATATGATAATAGAATAGATAAGCACGTACACTTGCAATAATACATTATATCTGATGGCAGAAGTTTACCTTGCAAATATTGACTATCAGTTTTTTTAACATTCCACATACATTTCCCTTAATTTAGTAATAGTACCTCAATTTCTCTCTGGGAGTCACTCATTTCTCATCCTCAGTCCAGTTGCTTTGTGATGGACTCTATTACTAGTCCAGGGTGTGAAGACGTTCAGTGACTAGGGCCATGGTGAATGGCCAAGGATGGTCTCATGTTTCAACCAGAGCCAATGAGAGTTTATTTTGAGACTTATGGAGAAAAAGTGCATTAGTTTTCCTGCAGGACCCACACGTGAGAATATGTATGATATGTAATTGCTGGAGGAGCTTGTCTGAAAATGGACCTAATCCAGAGGATGTGGATTGGAGAGCATGAGAGAGAACTCCATACCTGAAGCCAGGCCCTCCTTGGGCTTCCGATTTACACCATGCCATCAACTCCTTTTAAATGTTAGCTCGTGTTTACTGTTTTCCCATCACCCGATGTTGAGACTAACTCATTCAGCCCATGACAGCTGTTGGTTGGAGACCCTTTGTTTAGGACTGAATTCAGTGCCCAGGAAAGTGTTTCGGTTTCAATAACATCAGGAAAGTGATTTCATAAATCTCCTCAGGGTCAACAGGGTGGCTTTGTTACCGGAGCTTTAAAATTCTGATACCGAATCTGGTTTGTAATACTTGCAGAAGTTGTGTTACTGCCAGAAAAGCTCCCCATGTTCAGATTTGGGACCTTTTTTTTTTTTTTTTTTTGACTTGCTTTAGAAATTTCACTTTCTTAAAGGATTTTAAAGAAAAAGGTATAAAGAGCCATTTAACTTGAGGAGAGAAAAATTTGATTTTACTTTGGACTCTGAATATGGCAAATATACAAAGATAATGCAGACAAATACTCCAAAGTACAAAAACCAAGAAAAAAGCAAAATTAAAACCGTGGTTTTAAGATTTAGAATAATTGAACTTGGTGCTCAAGAAGTTTAAACATTTTCGATTTTTTTTAATAAGCAGAGGTTTCTCCCCCAAATCAGAAAATAACTTTTTATAGATTCACTGTTGGTTATAGACCTGCGTGATCTAAAGAGATGCTTCACTACATTCACTTTCCTACCCAGCAGACCTTACATTTCGTGGCTTATCTTTAACAGTGTTTTATGTTAAATAATTGGTTTCTTTACAGTCAGTTTTCTGATTCATCATACTTCTGTCCTTTCCTTCAGGTTTATCTTAGCACTATTTCCAATGTATGTTTATTTTAATTAAAAAAATCATTTCCTTCTCCAGAATGAGATGTTGGTGAAAAAAAAATTATGTCAGCGTTCAACATCACGAAAGGAAACACGGTTATGCATATGTTAATCAGCATGTTAGCCATTCCGTAATGTGTATCTATTTCAAAACATCATGTTGTATATGATAAATACATATAATTTTACCTGTCAACCTACAAAGTAAAAGTGATAAAAAATAAAAGTGAATATCTTTAAAAGCTCTTTCAGTGGGCATTTTATAGGAATGATGCTTTAAATTTTGGTCAATTTATTTAAAAATCTTCCTCTAAAGATAGCCAGCATTCTTATCCCAGTTACTCATGCTTTGGATCACAGCAACATATAAAAGGGGGCTCAGTGATCTTCTAAATATACAAAAAAAAGTTATACAAAGCAAAAGGTTTAAGAATTCCAATTGCCTCCAGTATATATACCCAAAGGCTTTAACCTGAAGAGATAGTTTAATCAGAAAAGGAATAATGTGGGCTGGGCACAGTGGCTCACACTTGTAATCCCAGCACTTTGGGAGGCTAAGACCTCACTTGAGGTCAGGAAATGGAGAGCAGCCTGGCCAACCCTGCCTCTACAAAAATTAGAAAAATTAGCTGGGGGTGGTGGCAGGTACCTGTAATCCCAGCTACTGGGGAGGCTGAGGCAGGAGAATTGTGTCACGCATTCCAGCCTGAGCAACAGAGCGAGACTCTGTCTCAAAAGAAAAAAAAAAAAGGCAAGCTCTTCATTCTGTTCTGTTCTGATGTGGTGGCATGAATGTTGTCCCAGCAAAGTTCATTGAATGGTCAGTCACACCATGAGCCTCGCACGGGAGCATAGGATTAGAGTTAGCAAACTAGCCAAAGAAGTGAGCTGCAGGAATAAATATCTTTGCCATTCAGTTTACCTGAGTGGGTCCAAGTAGGACTCCTGACTATTAATACACAATCTTGCTTCTGTCCTCCGTGCCTACTGCTTTGTACTGTACTACGAATGTGTTCTGCAGCAAATGAGCAAAGGGAGACTCATCTGGACTCACAGGCAGTCCTGACATTGACCCTTCTCAGGGTAGCATTGAACTCCGTCTTCTGCTGTAAGCAGTGGCCCAAGCTGTTTCCTTCTAATTATCCCATTACAATTTTTGTAGTAGATATTTATTTAACTTTGGTCTAGATGATTAAATAGCTGTTTTGTTTTATGTATGAATTCAAATGAATTTACCATGCTATTCTTTTTAGAAAATAATTGTGTTCTTCTGAGAACCTTCAATGTTTGACCCATTAGAGTGATTTATGGAGCTTCCAGAAGCATTGAGGAGAAGGCATTGTGAGGCCCATTTGTTGGCAGCCCACCTATTCTTTTATGCTGCATATATGACTTTCGTTTATAAATGTCCTTCCTTTCTTATGGTTATAAAATAATTCCTATTTATCTTTTGACCTATTCTTCACACATTTCTCAAACTATTGCTGCTTACCAAAATGTGATTGATTTCGTGCTAAGTGAAGCTAGACTGAATAAATTATTTCTGTATACCTGATGGGCTTTGCAAACTTTTGTTTTGTGGTTAATTCTTTGAATTGTGGTGATCATGTCTCAGTTCAGAAATAAAACTGATCAAGAGAGCCTGAGAGGAGGAAGGACACATTTTAGAATCCAGCTTGTTGGTTTTTTATTTTATTCCACATCATGGCCTTCATCTTGCTCAACCACGTTTTTCCTAAGTTCACAATAGAGTCAGTTGTGATGGATGGAAGAGTTTCACCTCTTTTGGGGCTGAATTTTCTGCCCTTTCATTTTTTTACCAAGTGGTGTGAAGAAAGATATCTAATTCAGTAAGAATTCAATGAACCCCTTTTATATGTTCAGCACTGTGCTTGAAAACATGTATTTATTGCATTTGCAGTGACATTTATGTCCACTTACCCCTTACATAGAAGTTAACCTTTTTAGTCAAGAAAAAAAAAACAACACTATCTAGAGTGTCACCCTTTAATACTCTTAATTAATTGGATCAATCCAATGAAATAAAGATACTTTCCTAAATTTCAAGTCATTATTTAGACAAAGAATATAGTCAAATGAGTATCTACCTGAATTAATTTATCCATCATTATCCATCTATTCCATTCTGATATCCCAGGTGCGTTTTTACTTGTGAGTGTGTGTGTGTGTGTGTGTGTGTGTGTGTGTCTGTTGGGGGGAGTCTAAAATAACAAAAAACATAATCCAAACTAGTATTTATCCTCTCTTTTAGTATTAACATGGAGAAAGACTACATATTAGGTTGTTATTTTGAATTATATTCTCCACTAGCTTAGTGAAGAGGAGAACAGAGGACTTCTCACTTTGCTATAAAATGTTCTGATACATTTAATTTACATTTATTTCAAAGTATGATATGCAGTTAATGACCACATTTCCAATGAGCAACTATCAGCGAAGGGAAAGAGTGGATATCAGACCTCTGAATCCTGCAACCAGAAAGGAACTATTGCTTACTAGTTTGCCTCAAAAAGAGAAGACTGGGAGAGGCGTCTGTGAAATTAAGCAAAGAGGCATCTCCTTCCAGAGGGCAAGTGTCTGTTTCCATCTCTGTGTATCACCAGAGTTTGATGGCTATCACTGTTGGCTGCATGTCACCCTTTCTCTGCACATCTTCTTCGCTTTGTCTTCTCCCAATCTTCTCTGCTTTCTTCCTCCTCCAGGTCCCCGAATGACAAGCCATGAGTAAAGTATCTTTCAGAGAGAGCAAGGGGAAGTTGCTTTCTTAGAACCATGATGAACTTTGTATATAGAAAATGTAAAATGAATAACTAATATATTTTTATTTTTGCATTTGGTGCTCAAAAATATCCTCAGAATAATTGTGTAGAAACGAACAGCATACATTTCTATTGTGTTACCTCTCCTGCTAATCTCATTGTTTCATTCTCTCCTGGATTCTCTTTGCCTGCCTTCTTCTTTATTTCTCTTATTTTCTGGTATGCATTTTTGTAAGGCTCTTCAAATTCTTGTTTTGGAATTGGAAACTGGGGTGGAGGATGGGGAGTGAACATGGCCACACATCACTGCACTGCTCCTCTGGGTATAGGAAAGGAAATGGAAAGAGAGATGCTTCCATTACAGCCAAGAGATCTTGCTTTCCTGTTTTTGTATTATGCTTTCTGGAAGTACCCATTTCCTGCTTTATTCGATTTCTGAAAATTTTACTTCAGGACATGAATAGCACTTATCAGAAATTTATATAAAAATGACACGTTTTGCTTCTCTGATTTTTGTATTCTGTGATAAATAGTATTTATATATTATAGAAAAATATTACTATGCTATATTCTCTGTACATATATATTCTCTGATATATTTTTCAGAGAATATATATGTATTCTCTGGTATATTTTTCAGAAAAAAAAATATATATATCAGAGAATATAGCATAGTAATATTTTTAGTAATATATATATATCATATATATTTTAGTAATATATGTCATATATAGTAATATATATAGTAATGCATACACTAATATTTTTAGTAATATATATCAGAATATATATAGATGTATATATGTATCAGAGAATATAGCATAGTAATATTTTTTATATATCAGATGAAATATTCCTATCTGTGGCTTCGGTTTTTGTTTGCAAATATATAGAATATTTATTTTTTTGGACGAAAGACTTTGAAAACAGCATCAGTGCATCCATCTCAGGAGCCGGAGGTCTTTGGTTTACAGAAAACACTGCTTTGCTTTTATTCTAAGACCCTGTTAACCTTCTAAAGCTAAGCTTAGAAATATCTTAGCTTTCAAACTTATAACTTGTAAAAGGAAAAGACATTTCTTATATTTTAGAACCTGGGAGTTTTATATATGAAAAATCAAGTATGCATTACTAGCCACTTCAAATCATGGTATAGCCCTAGGTATTCCTTTAATACAAAAGGAACTACAAAGAAGACAGCTTCAAAATATGCTAAAACAATTTCATCATTATTAATATTAGAAAATTACCTTTTTTAGAAGCACAAGCATATTCTGTAGATTTAAAATTTCTAGAGAGCTTAGACTACTAGTAAAATTATTTTTTATTGCACTTAGTACAATAAATATAGGGCTTCATATATATTTTTGGCAATGATATTGTACATATAATCACTTAATGTAAGAGAAATATGAAAAGTAACATGGACAGGAAAATTTAACGAAATGAAATAGAAAAAAGTCATCCATTCAGCACAGAACCCAGCACAAGATGGGCACCAACAAATGCTTGTTGAACGGAATTAAATAAAGAAATAAGGGCTTGGGTTACTTTATTTTTGTGTGTGTAGAATAACACATGTTTTTCCTTAGGGAGCCAGCAATTTTTGAAGCAAAATGAAGAGGAAATATTTGTTTTTACTGTGCCAATTCATTGTCAAATTAAAGAGAACTTCGATCATAGAAAGTCATGGAATAATGAGAGGTAAGATCCCAATGAGACTTTCAAGTTCACCTTGTCTAATTACCTTGTTTGATGGTGAAGGACCCAAGGGACAGAGATGTACAAGTATTGGAGGCTTTTCTCCCATTTCTCTAGACTCCATCTAAAACTAAAGTGGAGTCTAGACTGTATTGTGAGCCACGTGTATTTCCGGGGGTGCACTGCCTATCATATTGTAAGCAGTGTATCCCAGAAATACTCTTCCACCTCTCCAGCCACATCAAGGCAGGCATGCAATGTTTTCTTATCTTCCTTTCAAAGATGACTGTGCTGAGAGTATCTTGGAAATCTTGAGACATTTTCTCATTATAGTGAATGCTATAACAGTCATAGTTGTTTAAAGGAAAGCTGAGCTTTTTCCATATCCTTTGCTTTATTTTCTTGCAATCCATGGTTTGAACCTTTCAGTTCTATGTAAATTGACTCACAGCCTCTCTGTTTCCAGTTTTGTGACTAGGTTTTCTCCTTTCGTTTGGACATCTGTGCCCACTTGTCGTATTGGTTTCTCAGAGACAATACTTCTCAAAATGCAGTTATTCTGTCTTACCTCTTCACCCCACCACACCCACAATGAGAACAACACAATAGTAAAATCACTTATGAAGATACAACAGAGGGAGAATTGAGACTATTAGAAAGAAGGATAAACAAGACTTAATTATTTTTTAGAAGGAGGGAATAAAAGAAGGGTGTAATTTCTAGCATGGGAGAATGGATAGATGGCAATATCATTATTGAGCAGAGAAGGCAGAGAGGAAAAGCAGATTTGGTGGTGATTTCGTATGTATGGTGTTGTGGGACAAAAGAGACTATTCATTAAGCCATTGGAAATGTCTACAATTTAGCAGGAGCCACTCACATATGGGTCACCAGAATCTAGATGGTGATTGCAAGCAGCTGGGATGGCTCTGTGCTGTGATGCAGAATAGAAAGAATGCTGAAGGCAGAGAAAGACCAAGTTCCAGAAAAGAGCAGAGAGGAAAGGAAAAGGTGAGACAGGGAGAAAAGATAGGAATACACTTTACAGGCAACATTAGAAATATGCGTGTGAGAGAAATGAGGTTTGAAGTATCAGAGCCAGAAGCCAGTCTGTGGGAGATTTTTCTAATCATCTGACACACATTTTTCTAAGTAGAGGATATGGTTTTTATCAATATCTAATCAAATCAATTGTCATTTATCATGACTATAGCTGGTTATACAAGTAAAATGCAATTATTCATGGACTACAATTCCTTTTGATGGCAATTGTTTGAAATAGAATTTGTCAGAATTCTTGTATTTGAAAGCATTAAGTTTTCTGGATTACTATAGCCATGTGTGTGT
>PVKV010032835.1:0-19371 GCA_004027835.1 Alouatta palliata
GTGAAACCCCGTCTCTACTAAAAATACAAAAATTAGCTGGGCATGGTGGCACGTGCCTGTAGTCCCAGCTACTAGGGAGGCTGAGGCAGGAGAATTGCTTGAACCCAGGAGGCGGAGGTTGCGGTGAGCCGAGATCGCGCCATCGCACTCCAGCCTGGGTAACAAGAGCGAAACTCCGTCTCAAAAAAAAAAAAAAAAAAAAAAAGAATGTTAACTGAAAATTATGATAAGATGGATTAGTATGGGACTTAAGAACAAATAGAAAATAATATAACAGTGGAAAAAAACATATATATATAGTAACGGAGAGATACTTAGAATATATTATTAAGTAAACAAAAAAAGCAAGGAGGAGATGTTGGTCAAAGTGTACAAAGTTTCAGTTAGGATGAACAAATTCTGGATATCTACTGTGCTGTATGGTAACAGTTCATAATGTATTATATACTTGGAAATTACTAAGAAAGTAGATATTAACTGTTCTCACCACAAAAAAAAAATAGGTGAGGTAATGGATATACTAATTTGCTAGATTTGATCATTTCACAATGTATACCTGTATCAAAACATCATCATGTTGTAAACTATAAATATAGACATTTTTTGGTTAATTATACCTTAATAAAGCTGGAGAAAAAAAGTAACAATTGGTTAACATGAACTAATTAGTTTATAAAGAAATGGCCGAGTGAAGTGGCTCATGCCTGTAATCCCAGCACTTTGGGAGGCCGAGGCAGGTGGATCACCATGTCAAGAGATTGAGACCATCCTGGCCAACATGGTGAAACCCCATCTCTACTAAAAATACAAAAATTAGCCAGGCATGGTGGCCCACACCTGTAGTCCCAGCTACTTGGGAGGCTGAGACAGGAGAATTGCTTGAACCTGGGAGGTGGGAAGTTGCAGTGAGCCAAGATCGCACAGTTGCACTCCAGCCTGGTGACAGAGTGTGACTCCATCTCAAAAAAAAAAAAAAAAAAAAAAGACACAGACACTTACATACTAATACACATAAATTATATGTATTTATTGATATTTTTCAAATGACTAGAAGTATACATACCAAACTGGAGCGACTAATTTGAGGGAGTGGGGTGAAGATAAAGATTGAAAAATGTGCCTGTAATTTTTACTTTATTCATTTTTCTGTACTAAAAAATTAGCCGTGTATACTTATTCCTTTTTTTTTTTAAGATGGGGTTTCACCATGATGGCCAGGTTGGTCTTAAACTCCTGACCTCAGGTGATCCACCCACCTCGGCCTCCCAAAGTGCTGGGATTACAGGCGTGAGCCACCGCGCCCAGCCTACTTATTCCTTTTAAGACAAAAGAAAAGCCTATAAAATAGTAGTTCCTGAGACAAATTGCTTAGTGAAGTTACCTCCATGCCACAGTTCCCAAAAACCTCACCTTATTTCTTGAGCCAAAGGAATTCATTTGGTGAGTTTCTCGGACCCTGGGAACTGCTGCTTGATGTTTTGCCTAGTCTCTGCTACTAAATTAACCTTAGCCAGTTGTAGATTATCACGGCCTGCTGACTCATGAGTTGATCGTCACAGAGCTATTTATGTTTTTAAAAGTCCAGTGTTTGAAAGAGATGAAAGGTAATAGCACTCTTCCCCGACTATTAAATGATGATGCAAGGTGCTTTAACATTAATATTTTCTCTGAACATCCCCCCCTCGACAAATGATTCTCACATGTTTCTCATCCTGTTCATCTTTCCAGAAGAAAGATTAATTTATAAAGCACTACAGCATGACAAAAAGCCCATCTTGAATCTTGTGGTTACTTCCACTGAGAAGAGGCCAGGTTCCCTAGTATTTAAGAAAGCTGTTTTGAGAGTCCATTTCTCTATGACTGTGGACCTCCTCGGGATGGGGAAATATGGAAAACTGAGGAACCATGGGAATACAACTTTGAAGGTCTCACTGACCTGCTTTACAGTTTGCTTTCTAAAAAATAATTTTTCCTCCCTTAACTCAAAAATTAAGACACAGGCTGGACGTGGTGGCTTACGCCTGTAATCCCAGCATTTTGGGAGGTCGAGGTGGGCAGATCACTTGAGGTCAGGAGTTCCAGACCAGACTGACCAACATGGTGAAACCCGTCTGTACTAAAAATAGAAAAATTAACAACAACAACAACAAAAATACAAAAATTTGCCGAGTGTCGTGGCAGGCACCTGTAATCCCAGCTGCTCGGGAGGCTGAGGCATGAGAATCAGTTGCACCCAGGAGGCAAAGGTTGCAGTGAACCGAGATCGTGCCACTGCACTACAGCCAGGGTGACAGAGCGACACCCTGTCTCAAAAATAAATAAATATTTAGGTACAACGTGAGAAGTTAGCAAGTTCCATTTTTAAATGAGTCTCCAAAAATGTATCAGAAAATTATTAGCTGTGGTTACTGAAATAGCTCTACAATTGTGAGGCAAAACTATGGTCATATCCCTGGTTTCTGCAACAAGGAAGAGTTAAGCAAAAATGGTAAAATGCTGTTACCAAGACCTTTTTTCAAGTTCTGATCATGCCTCCCTGTGAAGTCCTTCCTGCACTTAGAAACTGAGCAGGTTTCTGTTTCACTGTACTCACTCTGAATTATTTTCGGGGCACCTTCCTAGTCCTCAGGAATCAGCAGGAAGAAGGAAACTCCAAAGGTTCGCGTTCAATGGCTTCCTTTCCCCAGAGACATCATTGCTGCTTCTGCCACACTTCCCAGAATCCTCTTAGAGATGCACTCTGGGAATTGTAGTTCAGTTCCCAGGCATGCTGCTGTGTTCTCCAACTTCAAGTTAACCATGATTGTCAAAAGCATGATCCTCTAAGATCTTATTACCAAGAGAAGTACTGTATCCTTGGAGAAAGTCGATAGCATTAGATCCATTTTTTAATTAAAAAAGATAAAGACATTAAATCCACCCTCATACACAGAAGGCATAATGAGGCTGGGGATGGGATGAAGTAGGGGTGGGAATCAGATACCTTTCAGCCTTTCTATATCTGTAGTAATCTCTCTGTCTGCACACTTCAGAACTAGCTCTAAAATTTCATGGATTCTTCCAATTTAAAAGGATGGGAATCTGTATAGATTTGTTTGATCTTATGGTAGGATTCATTTCTTGATCAGAGGAAGAGCATTCCATTTGACTGGAAGCAGTCTCCTAACAGAAATACTTTGGTGCTGCTCTCTTCTGGTTGTACTGCTGAAGTTACTTCCCTATTAGATAAGACACTTTTTTTTTTTTTTTTTGAGATGGAGTCACTGTCCCTCAGGTGGGAGAGCAGTGGCACAATCTTGGCTCACTGAAAACTCCTCTGGGGTTCAAGCAGTTCTCCTGCCTCAACCTCATGAGTAGCTGGGATTACAGGTGCATGCCACCGCATCTGGCTAATTTTTGTATTTTTAGTAGAGCCGGAGTTTCACCATGTTAGCCAGGCTGTCTTGAACTTCTGATCTCAAGTGATCCGCTTGCCTCGGCCAACCAAAATGGTGGGATTGCAGGTGTGAGCCACCACGCCCAACCAAGAGAAGACACTTCTGAAGTCCACTCATTCAACATATATTTAATAAGTACCCAATGTGCCTGGGACTGTTACAGGAGTAGGATACAGCAGCGAACAAAACAAGAAAATCTCTGTCCTCATGTAACTTACATTCTAAAAGGAGAAAATGAACAAATAAATATACAATGTGTCATGTGGTTATAAAGCTTAGAAAGAAAAATTAAGCAAGGTAAATAGAGGGATTAGTTTGCTATTGTATATAGGATAGTCAGCCTCATTGTTAAGATAATATTTAAACAAAGACCCTGAAGAAGGTGATGAAGAAACCAAGTTTATATCTATGGGAAGAGATTTGTAGACAGAGCAATAGGCAAAGGCCCTGGGGTGGGAGTGTGCCTTGCACATTTGAGGAAAGGCTAGGAAAGAGCATGGTGGTCAGAAATGAGATCAGAGTAGGCTGGACACGGTGGCTAACGCCTGTAATCCCAGCACTTTGGGAGGCCAAGGCAGGCACATTGTTTGAGGTCAGGAGTTTGAGACCCACCTGGCCAATGTGGTGAAACTCCGCCTCTACTAAAAATACAAAAATTAAGGCAGGTGTGGTGTCGTATACCTGTAGTCCCAGCTACTCAGGAGGCTAAGGCACAAGAATCGCTCAACCCCAGAGGCAGACGTTGCAGTGAGCTGAGATTGCACCACTGCACTGCAGCCTGGGTAACAGAGCAAGACATTGTCTCAAAAAAAGACAAACAGATTGGTTCATTATCCTTAAGGAAGACACAGAAAATTGTAGGGAAACAAGATATAAAGTCAATGGATTCTAAGGAGATGGAGAATCATGCTTAGGGGGAAACTGGGGCTCTAATAATTTAAAAAGTCAAACTAACTATTTTTTGTAGTAATTGTTAAGTGCTGTAACAATAAAAATAGCTCAGACTGAGCATTCGCTGTGTTCCAGGCACTATGCTAAGTGTCCCACGTGTTTGTCATTAATCCTCACATTCTATCAGATAGTATTAAAATTCATACTTTAGGCTGAGTGTGGTGACTCACACCTGTAATCCCAACACTTTGGGGGCTGAGGTGGGAAGACTGCTTGAGTTCAGGAGTTCAAGACACCAGCCTGAGCAACATGAAATACCATCTCTACAAAAAATACAAAAATTAGCCAGGCATGGTGGCATGTACCTGTGGTCCCAGCTGAGTAGCTCAGGATGCTGAGACAGGAGGATTGCTTGAGCCCAGGAGGTTGAGGCTGCAGTGAGCTGAAATCATGCCACTGTACTCCATCCAGACTGGCAACAGAGACCCTGTCTCAAAAAAAAGAAAAATGCACTTTACAGATGAGATAACAGAGACCTAGAAAAGTTAATTTGTCCATATTTACACAGCTAGTCAGTAGAAGGGCTGGGATATTAACCTGTATCTGCCTAACTCAAGAAAGAATCTGTGCTTTTGACTACCATACCATAGACCTAGATTGTGTCTCTGACTGGGTGTGAGGTAGGAAAATTGAACATACATATTGGAAAATATTGGAGTGATGGAAAGAATCCCATGTTCATAGATTGGAAGGCCTAATTTGGTTAAAATGGCGTATTCCCTAAATTGATCTACAGATTCAATGCAATTTCTATCAAAATCTCATCTGGCTTTTTTTGCACAAGGAACAAAGGAAAAAATAGGACATTATCAAAAATTTTAAAACTTCGTGCTACAAACAATACCATGAAGAATGTAGAAAGACAACCCATAGAATTGGGAAAAATTATTGCAAGACATGTATCTGATAAGGGACTTGTATCTAGAATATGTAAAGAACACTTAAAACTTAAACACAGAGCCAGGCATGGTGGCTCACACCTGTAATCCCAGCACTTTGGGAAGCTGAGGCGGGTGGATCACAAGGTCAGGAATTTGAGACGAGCCTGGCCAATATGGTGAAACTCCATCTCTACTAAAAAATATCAAAAAAATGTGTCTAAACATCCTGCTTACACCACAAAAAAAAAAATTAGCTGGGCGTGGTGGTGTGCATCTGCAGTCCCAGCTACTCAGAAGGCTGAGGCTGGAGAATTGCTTGAACCCGGGAGGTGGAGGTTGCAGTGAGCAGAGATCGCACCACTGCATTGCAGCCTGGGTGACAGAGTGAGACTCCATCTCAAACAACAACAACAACAACATAAAAAAAAACTTATAATACAGTAATAAAAAGATAAAAAACCAAATTTAGAAATGAGCAAAGGATCTGAAGATCTGAATAAACATGTCTTCAAGGAAGTTACAAAAATGACCCATAAGCACATGAAAAGATTTGCATGGGAGATGCAAATCAAAATCATAATGAGACATCATTTTGTACCCACTACAATAGCTACAATCAAAATGCAGATAATGACAAGGAGTGGTGAGGATGTGGAGGAATTGGAATCCTCATACACAGCTGGTAAGATTGTAAACGATGCTGCTGCTTTTGAAAACAGTTTGGTGGTTCCTCAGAAAGTTAAATATAGAGTTACCAAATGACCTAGCAATTTTACTCCTGGGTGTATTTTCCTAAGAGAATTGAAAACAACTGTCCACAAAAACTTGTAAATGAATTTTTATGACAGCATTATTCACAATAGCCAAAAAAAAAAAAAAAAGTACAAACAACTCAAATGACTATCAACCGATAAATGGAGAAGCAAAATGAGGCATATCCAACCATACAGTGGCGTTTTCTTGGCAATAATAAAGAAGAAAGATATATACTACAATATGGATGAAGCATGAAAACATTATGCCAAGTGAAATAATGCAGCCACAGAAGATCGCATACTGTATTCATATGAAATGTTCATAATAGGTAAATCTATAGAGACAGAAAGCAGATTAGTGGTCACCTAGGAATGGGGGCAATTTATATGAAATATACCTAGGGTTGTGATTGCATTTATGTGATGCATTTATGTGAAATATTCAGAACAGGCAAATCTATGAGACAAAAAGTGCCTAGGGATGGGACAAGGGAAGTATTCAAAGATAATGAGGAGTAACTGCTAATGGAAACAGGATTTTGGTTTTGTGGGAATTTTTTTTTTTTTTTGAGAGGGAGTTCGTTCTGTAGTGTAGTGGCATGATCTCCCCTAACTGCAACCTGTACCTCCTGGGTTCAAGTGATTCCCCTGCCTCAGCCTCCCACGTAGCTGGGACTACCGGCAGGCACCACCACCCCAGCTAGTTTTTTGTATTTTCAGTAGAGATGGGGCTTCACCATGTTGAGCAGTCTGGTCTTGAACTCCTGACCTCGGGTGATCCACCCACCTTGGCCTCCCAAAGTGCTGGAATTATAGGTGTAAGCCACAGCGCCCAGCCGATAATTTTTTTTTTTTAAGACAGGATCTCGCTCTGTCGTCCACATTGGAGTGCAATGGCGCAATCACAGCCCACTGCAGCCTTGACCTCCCAGGCTCAAGTGATCCAGCCTCAGCCTCTGGAGCAACCGGGAACATAGGTGCACGCCACCACACCCAGCTAATTTTGTGTGTGTGTGTGTGTGTGTGTGTGTGTGTGTGTGTGTGGTTTTTTTTCTTTCATACAGAGTCTCGCTCTGTCGCTCAGGCTGGAGTGCAGAGGCACGATCTCAGCTAACTGCAACCTCCGCCTCCCAGATTCAAGTCATTCTCCTGCCTCAGTCTCCTGAGTAGCTGGGACTACAGGTGGGAGCAACCACATTCGGCTAATTTTTTGTATTTTTTTGTAGAGATGGGGTTTCACTGTGTTAGCCAGGATGGTCTCCATCTCCTGACTTCGTGATCCATCCTCCTCAGCCTCCCAAAGTGCTGGGATTACAGGTGTGAGGCACCTCGCTCAGCCCAATTTTTGTATTTTCAGTGGAGACAGGGTTTCACCATGGCTGGTGATTGTGAGTCAACTGCCTTGGCCTCCCAAAATGCTGGGATTGCAGGCGTGAGCCACCACACCTAGCTTTTACAGGACTTTTAAACCTCAGTGATGAAAATATTGTAAAATTGATTGTGGTGATGTTTGCCCTTTTTTTTTTTTGAGACAGAGTTTTGCTCTGTCTTCCAGGCTGGAGTGCAGCATTGGGATCTCGGCTCCCTCCAGCCTCCACCCACTGGGTTCAAGCAATTCTCTTGCCTCAGACTCCCAAGTAGCTGGGACTACAGGTGCCCACCACCACTCGGGGCTAATTTTTGTATTTTTAGTAGAGACAGAGTTTCACCATGTTGGCCAGGCTGGTCTCCAACTCCTGACTTCAAGTGATCCACCTGCCTTGGCCTCTCAAAGTGCTGGGATTACAGGAGTGAGCCACCGTGCCTGGCCCAAGTACTAGATCTTATTCATTGTGTCTTACTATATTTTTGTACCTATTAACCATCCTCATTCCCTCATTCTCCCTGCTGCCACACATACACAAACACACTACCCTTCCTAGCCTCTGGTAACCATTATTCTACTCTCTATGAGTTCCATTGTTTTAATTTTTAGCTCCCACAAATGGGTGGGAACATGAGAAGTTTGTCTTTCTGTGCCTGGCTTATTTCACTGAACATACTATCTTCCAGTTCAAGCGATTCTCCTGCCTCAGCCTCCTGAGTAGCTGGGACTACAGGCACATGCCACCACACCTGGCTAATTTTTGTGTTTTTAATAGAGACAGGGGTTTCACTATGTTGGCCAGGCTGGTCTCGAACTCGTGACCTCAAGTGAGCCCCCTGCCTCGGCCTTCCAAAGTGCTAGGATTACAGGCGTGAGCCACCGAGACTGGCTCTGTGTGTGTGTGTGTGTGTGTGTGTGTGTGTGTGTGTTTAATTATTTTATTTTATTTTTTTGATATTTATTTTATTTTATTTTTTATAAAGACGAGGTTTCACCATGTTGGTCAGGCTGGTCTTGAACTCCCGACCTCAGGTGATCCGCCCGCCTTGGCCTCCAAAGTGCTTGGATTACAGGTGTGAGCCACTGCACCCGGCCACATGTGTTTTTTTATGTTGTACATACATACATACATTTTTTTTTTTTTTTGTCTTTAAGACAGAATCTGGCTCTGTCGCCCAGGCTGGAATGCAGTGACATGATCTCAGCTCACTGCAACCTCCGCCTCCCAGGTTCAAGCAATTCTCCTGTCTCGGCCTCCTGAGTAGCTGGGATTACAGGTGCATGCCACCATGCCCAGTTAATTTTTGTACTTTTAGTAGAGAGGGAGTTTCACCATATTGGTGAGGCTGGTCTCGAACTCCTGACCTCAGGTGATCCACCTACCTCCACCTCCCAAAGTACTGGGATTACAGGTGTGAGCCACAGTGTCTGGCCTGGTTTCCTTATTATTTTCACTTGTCAAATGTGTATGTATGTATATTTGTGTGTGTGTGTTTTTATGTTGTACATACGTATATTTTTTTCTTTGAGACAGTCTCGCTCTGTCACCCAGGCTGGAATGCAGTGGTATGATCTCGGCTCACTGCAACCTCTGCCTCCCAGGTTCAAGCAATTCTCCTGTCTCAGCCTCCTGAGTAGCTGGGATTACAGGTGCATGCCACCATGCCCAGCTAATTTTTGTATTTTTAGTAGAGAGGGAGTTTCACTATATTGGTCAGGCTGGTCTCTAACTCCTGACCTCAGGTGATCCACCCGCCTTAGCCTCCCAAAGTGCTGGGATTACAGGTGTGAGCCACGGAAACACACATTTCAACAAAACAAAACAAAACCCCACAGAAAACCTGGGTGTGGTTGTGCATGCCTGTAGTCCAAGCTACTTGGAAGGCAGAAGGATCGCTGGAGCTCAGTAGTTGGAGGTTACAGTGAGCTATGATCATTTTTATTTTGTAGGTTTCCTTCAAAGGACCCCACATTCTACAACAGCAGGAATGACGTACCCAGCACTTAGCATAGTCTGGGTCATATGGGCAGACAATTATTTATGGATGAAAGCATTTCCATTGCCACAGTGCAGGTTTTAATTCTTTTCAACAAATATTATAAGCTCCTTGAAAGCAGAGACTGTCTAATTAAAGTTTGATCTTCTACAGCCCACTAGGCAGTGTCTTAGACACAGAAGGTAGCTGTTCTATAAATTTTTATTCTATGAATCATGGCTTACTAACCTAGACTCTCTTTCTCTTCTAATTCACATAGCATATGTGATTGATTAAAGTTCACAACTTGTTATTGGTAGTGTCATATAAATTATTAGGCTTGTTGTCCAGTTTGGAAAAATCTCCAATAGGCTAGTTATTTAGACACAGGGTCTCTTTCTGTTTTCCAGGTTGGAGTGCAGTAGTGAGACCATAGCTTGCTGCATCCTACATCCTGATCCTCTAGCCTCAGCCTCCTGAATAGCTGAGACTATAATCACATATCACTACATCCAGCTAATTAAAAAAAACTTTTTTTTTGTAGAGACAAGGTCTCACCATCTTGCCCTGGCTGGTCTCAGACTCCTGGCCTTAAGGGATCCTCCCACCTGGGCCTCCCAAAATTCTGGAATTACCTGGGAGAGCCACCACATCCAGCTTCCAACAGGTTATTTAATATATAACTTGAAAAGAGTTCAGGACCCATCAGATTTCTTTAAACCAATGACACTCTTTAGTTTGTTGTGGATGTCCTCATTAAGTTCTGAGAAAAAATATATATAAATTTCTTTTTTGGGCGGGGCGCTGTAGCTCACACCTGTTATTCCAGCACTTTGGGAGGCCTAGGTGGGAGGATTGCTTGAACCCAGGAGTTCAAGACCAGCCTGGCCACATGGTGAGACCTTGTCTCTGCAAACAAAACAAAACAAAACCCCACAGAAAACTCAGATGTGGTCGTGCATGCCTGTAGTCCCAGCTACTTGGGAGGCGGGAGGATCACTGGAGCTCAGTAGTTGGAGGTTACAGTGAGCTCTGATCATGCAGCTCCACTCCAGCCTGGGTGACAGAGTGAAACCCTGCCTTTAAAAATAAAAACTTTGTTCTTTTTCTAGGTATTGATACATGCTAAATCTTTATAATTTTATACATCCAATAATTGGAATAATTTCCCACAGATTAGCTTCAGGTTCCCAAAATCTCAATCCTGCTTCTCTTCTACTGTCCACATAGTTTTTGTTTTGAGACCGAGTCTAACTCTGTCACCCAGGCTGCAGTGCAGTGGCACGATCTCAGCTCACTGCAACCTCTGCCTCTCAGGTTCAAGCGATTCTCCTGCCTCAGACTCCTGAGTAGCTGGGATTACAGGGATCCACCACCACACCCAACTAATTTTTGTACTTTTAGTAGAGACAGGGTTTCACTGTGTTGGCCAGGCTGGTCTCAAACTCCTGACCTTGTGATCCACCTTTGATGCTAGATTATTGGACACGTTAAAATAACTTTAAGAGTTCTGGCCCTGCACCTTTGTTTTACAATGCCGGGTGGATTAGCACAATGGGTGATTGGAGTATTCTTGGAAGCCACTGGGACAGCTGGCAATATCTTAACTACACATGGAAGTGACTGTGGGTTACAAAAATATATCCCAGTAAATTCAAACCAAATGTATTCCTAACTCAACTTCCCTTCAGCTAAATTTCAAAAATGCTTGCTTGCCACTCCAACACTAGACAAAGGGAAACATGGTGGAGGGAAATCACTAAGGACTGAAGATTGCTGTTTAAAATACTTTTACAAATTTTACAAAAGCATAGGACATTGTGAACATATTACTAGAGATCCTTTCAGGGACTTGGAAAGGGCTAGTGCAAATGAGGGCCCCCGAAGTTGAAGCCTCCTTGGCTTCACAATAAATCTGCTTCAGGGTCTAGGGCCATTTTAATTACTGAGTAAACTGTCAACGTTCAAAGCCAGCACTATGTAGGGCCAGTGAATATGTTAATTACAGCTCCATTTGAGGCAGTTTTTTTTTGTTTTTTGTTTTTTTTTTTTTTGAGAAATAGTGACTCTGTCCCAGGCTGAAATGCAATGGTGCGATCTCGGCTCACTGCAACCTCTGCTTTCTGGGCTCAGATGATTCTCCTGCCTCAGCCTCCTGAGTAGCTGGGATTACAGGTGTGCACCACAACGCCCAGCTAATTTTTGTATTTTTAGTAGAGATCAGCTTTCACCATGTTGGACAGGCTGTTCTTGAACTCCTGACCTCAGGTGATCCACCTGCCTCGGCCTCCCAAAGTGCTGGGATTATAATAATTATTTTTTGAGATGGGTTCTGGCCATATTGCCCAGGCTGATTTTAAACTCCTGGGCTCAGGTGATCTTCCCGCCTTGGCCTTGCTACGAAATTACAGGTGTGAGCACTTCACTTGGCCAAATAACATTTTTAATGAAAAATAACTATTTTCCAAAGCAAAAAGAATTTAGTGACAAGAGTGGCATTATTTTACATTTCTGCAAATCTCTTCAGTGTCTGGGCTAATAGAAGATTCTCGTATCTGCATCTGCATTCAATCTGTTGCAATATCACAGGCATGTAGCCTCTGGAAGACCCCACTGTATTGTTATTAGAGTGAAAAAGAGAAATAAAAGTCTTAGTATGAAAATTTTGACCTTATGAATTCCCTGACTGCACTTTCAGAACCATTGATTTAGACATCATGTATCTACTTTTTAGTTACCTAGCGCTCCCAAAGTACCCTCTCTCTTTCTGTAGCTGTGTGATGAACCTCGCCTCCTGCGTAAGAGTCGAATGTTAGTTATTGCTCTACTTTTTAGCACACATGGAAAACTTCAGAAACAATTCTTAATGAATAACAAGTCTTAGAAACACATTTTTGTCTTTCACTGACAAGAGAAAAATTATCTCCATTGTATTCTCAGTAATAGTACAGGGAGATATAGTTACTTTATGACTAAGGCAAATGTTAGACCAAACGCAATGTCAGGTGCCTTATATAAATTAATGTTACTGGAGAATCATTTGTGTGTGTGAGGTACGTGTTAAGTGCTTTACATGCATTATCTCATTTTATTCTCACAAGAATCGTACAAGATGGGTAGTACGGTCGTTCCTATTTTACAGACGAGTAAACGGATACGGAGAGGTTGTTAAAGCCTAGTGTTACCCACGACAGAGGTAGGATTATGAATTCAGATAGCCTGACCCCGGAGCTGTCAGTCTGTTTTCTACTGATAAGTTATAAAGGTAGGAAGTAGAGCAAGATTAGCATAAAATGAGTGCTGAGATGTGAGAGGGAGTTTAGCAAAGCAAAAAGCCTTTAGGGACGATACGACTGAGATACCAAGACTGAATTTCTATTATTTTCCACCCTAGAAAAATTCTGCTTTACTTTCTACACTCTCAGGTTCCTCTTCTCATTTTTGATATTTTACTGCTGGTGTCCTCGTCGCTTAGGCCTGACGCTGACCCTGAAATCAAGGAGGCAAACTGAACAGGAGCGGGGGGCGGAAAAAAAAACCCGTGGTAACCACAGGAACGGTGGCGGAGCGAGAACCCTGAGCAGGCGCGTTACATCCCAGGCCCGCTGGTCCACAGCACGGCGGCCGGTCCCAGCCCCTCCTCTAGGCCTCAGAGTCCACGGGCCGGCTACGGGTGGGGGCGGGAGGCCCGGGCTGAGCGCCTGCGCAGTCGCCGGGGCGCTGGTGTGATCGAGCTCACGTAGCGAGGGCTGCAGTCGCCTCCTCCCTGGCGCTGCCGGCGCGACCTAAAGGTTATAAAAGGGCTGACGGGCTCCCTCTGCTGCCCAGTCGCGCCGCCACCGGGCTGAGGGCGGGGAGTAGACAGCTGCTCGGAGTGGAAGCGACAGGAGACTGAAGAGCGCGCCGCCCTGCCGCCCCACTTTCCAGGTGAGACGCTCCCTCGACCCCGCAGACTGAGGCTGAGGCCCCGGGGCAGCAGTGGTTCGGTTCTTCTCGGACGACTGCGGCGATCCGGTCCTCCCCGCTGTGGTGGGACTGCTGGGGCGGGGATTCCCCAGGTTACCACAGCAGCCTCGGTACCTTCCCCGCGGGAGACTCGGCCCCTCGCCCTGCGCCACGCGACTCCCGGCAGCTCCCCTCCTTCTTGCCCCTCTTCCTGCCTCCGTCCCCTGGTGCGCCTCCGACCGCTGGGGCTGCTGCAGCCTCAGTCCCCGCCCCAGGGACCAAGACTTTCTTGAATTTTCCTTCCCGGGGAGGAATCACCCTGTTGATTTTTTTTTTCCCCAAGTTCTCCCGCACCTGGTCTTCCCTAACGAGGCAGAGGGGAACGCGAGCGCGGGGCGTGGGCTTTTGGCCGCCGCAGCCGCAGATGGTTGAGAGAGGATTTTAAGGCTTGCAGCTGAAGCCGAAGCGCGCCAGGCATTTTTGCCCTATCGAAAGTCGCAAGGAGCGGGGGGACCCCCCCCAGAAAGTTCCGGCTGAACTCATCTGTTGCGCGCTGCGGTGCTGCCTCAGCAGCTAGACGTAGCCCGGGGCGCCGAGTTTCGTGCTCCTCTCACCAAGGAAGTCGAGTCTTTGGTAACCTTGTCGTCAGGGAAGCTTCCTTCCCTCTTCTTCCCCAGAACCTTTTTTTAAAGAGACAAGAGCTCTCTCAATCTCTGTCTCTGTATCTGTCTCTGTCAACGGAGAATTTGCAGCTTTTAAAAGTCCACATCAGTCCAACAAATTCCATGGTTGTGTAAGGATTTTGAGTTGGATTATATGACTGGCCCCCGGACGTATGTTTCAATGGGGAGGAAGGATGGTATGATAAGTATGAGAAACTCTCTCTTAAATAATCGAATCTGTTAAATACAAATTCAGTGTTTAGACACTAACATCTTACGCGTTCCGGATAGAGTGAAGACTCTTGGAATTTTGCAGTTTTAAGTAAGGGTTGAAGAAGCAGCTAGATCTTCTTGTAGGAATTGATCTAAAAGGCCCAAGAGACTTGCCAATTTCCACTTAACTGTTTCTGGTTTCTCCGAGAGCGGTGGTTCTTGGACTTTCCCTTGGAAGGCACTCGGAGGGGATGAAATAGCCACTACGTGGGGGGGGGGAGGGGCAAAGACGTGGCAGCAGTGTTCTTTCCTCAATTTTTTACTGTCTTTCTTTTTAAAGTTCTAGTGAGAAAAGTATTTCCCCTTTTAGGTTTAGATGTAGCTTATGAATGAGGATAGTCTTTTCCTAAAATAATCAGATGAAAAATTCAGTCTGCATAGCAGGAACATTGGAAGTTAATTTAAAAAACAATTTAAATATATTTTTTAAATCAAGTTTCTATGGAGAAAATGGGTATCCTAAGAGGACGTATTCAAGAAACTGAAAGTGAACAATCTCAAATATATTTTGTCTTGATTTGAAATGTGAATAGACACCCCGTGATTTTTTTTTTTTTTTTTTTTTTTGGCTTGTGAGTGTAATTTAAGAATCTTAAATATGAACTTCAAATTTTATTTCTTTCTTTATGTGGGAAGCATAGATTTTATAACTTACCTTTAATAATAGTTATGGTCAGTTTTGGTTTTGGGGCATTGTGCCTTAAGTCCTGCCACTGTTTTTGATAGCTGATGGCAAATGCTTCTTAGATTTACATATACTAACTAGGAAAAGGACTACTTCTGTCTCTTTTAAATGGATAGTGGTGTTTTTATTGACATTTTGACGAGTTTTATTTTGAAGTACTGAAAGCCAGGATTTTGGTAAGACTTTAGCCAGTTTGTATTTTGATGGTAAAACAGATGAAAAATGTGTACAACTTTTAATTATGCCAAAAAAAAATAGTGCAAAAGACTATAGAAAAAAGAAAGTTTTATAATGTCTGTGTAGTCCGGGTTGTTGCAGATGAAATTGGCTTTTTGGCAAGGAGCTGTTAACCTTTTCTATTACTGAAGAGTAAGTTGTATACTGAAAAGCAGTATTTTTCAGTAGGGCAAATAAGCTCAAATGGCATTTATTCCAGGGATGAAGCAAGAGCTGGGACAGCCATAAACCTTGTGAGCCTTCCTTTCTGTGGAAGCAATGCTTTATTTTACTTAACAACCAGTTATCACGTAGGATGTAATTATTGCTCTTGGATGGATCTGTGAGATACATAATAGTGGTTCTCAAACTATTTTAAGGTCATGAAATCCTTTGAGAATCTGATGGAAGGTGTGGTCCTAGGTCAGAAAATGCAAATACACCCTACCTGGAGTTTTCTGTGTCACTTCCTGCTCCTCATTCAAGTCCATCCATAAACTCTGTTATATGAACCCCTAAAAAGTAAAAGAGGTGTGAAGCTACTCTTTAAGGATATCTAGGCATCTTGAAATTTCTGAAAATTGAGCCGGGCGTGTAAGTCTGATTGGACTCATGTATAAAGATGACCTTAATACATTTTAGCCCAAAGGGTTTTAAAAAAAAAGTTAATAGGTTATTAGAATTGTTGAATTGCTAAATTGTCTAGTCTGTGAAAATATATTGCATGCTCTCTCTTATATATGGTAACTTATCTTTGGTTCTCCATTCTGAAAGTGGAACAGGCTTGGAAGTAAACAAATAAATTGCACAGGCCCTTGGCATTAAACTTTATTGCTTTTCTTGAAGTGAGATCTTGAATCTTGTAATTAAACCATATTGTGTTATGTTTAAATATATGAACATAAGACAATCCAAATAAAATGAGTATATATGTGAAACTGGTTAAAGCTTTGTGTTTCTACTCAACGAAATTTACTTGTATAAATTGAAGCTGTCCTGTCATTAGTTTTTATCTAGCCAAATAAGAATTGCACCTGGACCAGGTGCAGTGGCTCATGCCTGTAATCCCAGCATTTTGGGAGGCTGAGGTGGGGGGATTACGAGGTCAAGAGATTGAAGCCATCCTGGCCAACATGGTGAAACCTCGTCTCTACTAAAATTTCAAAAATTAGCTGGGCATGGTGGTGCACTCCTTTAGTCACAGCTGCTCGGGAGGCTGAGTCAGGAAAATTGCTGGAACCTGGGAGGCAGTGAGCCAAGATTGTGCCACTGCACTCCAGCCTGGTGACAGAGCGAGACTACATCTCAAAAAAAAAAAAACAGCTGGGCATGGTGGCTCATGCTTGTAATCCAGCACTTTGGGAGGCTGAGGTGGGTGGATCACCTGTTGTCAGGAGTTTAACACCAGCCTGGCCAACATGGTGAAACCCCATCTCTATTAAAAATACAAAAAATTAGCCAGGTGTGGTGGCATGTGCCTGTAATCCCAGCTACTCTGGAGGCTGAGGCAGGAGAATTGCTTGAACCCGGGAGGCGGAGGTTGCAGTGAGCCAAGGTTGCACCATTGCACTCCAGCCTGGGCAACAAGAGCAAGTCTCCATCTCAAAAAAAAAAAAAAAAAAAAAAAAAGAATTGCACCTGAACAGAAGCTTAGGCAACTCAAAAGGACTCTCTTTTAGGTTAGTTACAACAGTAGTTTTTAAACTTGGTGTGATGAAAAACGTTCTTTTTCCTGGTCTTCCTTTGGATGATGAGTATGACAGTATATTTGGTTTGACATTTGCTAAAAATACATTATATAGATTCAGACTTCTTACCTAATTGTCATCATCAGTGAATGAGTACTGTATTGGACTTCCTCTTCCTCCTGTTTATGTGTCCCTATGTTGTTAGTTTACTTATTTCTTATTTAAATAGTAATATTATGTGGAATCAGTACTCAGCCTTTCTCTCTCTCTCTCTTTTTTTTAAAGAGCTAGGATCTCTCTCTGTTGCAGTGGCATGACCGTAGCTCTCTGCAGCAATGCTTCTGCCTTAGCCTCCAGGTGTAGCTGGGAGTACAGTTGTATGCTACCATGCCTAGCTAATTTTTAAATTTTTTGTAGAGATAGGGTCTTGCTCTGTTGACCAGGCTGGTTTCGAACTCCTGGCCTCAAGTGATCCTCCCACCTCAGCCCCGCAAAGTGTTGGGATTATAGGTGAGAGCCACCTTGCCTGGTCATCCTTGCTTTCTTGGACACTTGAGCTGTTTCACCATTGTAAGTACTGCAAAGAGATGACTGTAATTTAGTGGTTTATTTTATCAACCTGTATAACTACAATAAACTTTAACCAATTTTAAAATTTATATTTAAAATTTTTTTAGAGATAAGGTCTTACTGTATTGCCCAGGCATGGTGGCTCATGCCTGTAATTGCAGCACTTTGGAAGGCTGAGGCAGAAGGATCACTTGAGGCCAGGAGTTCAAGACCAGCGTGGTCAGCATAGTGAGAGCCTATCTGTCTACAAAAAAATTTTTTTTAATTAGTGGAGCATGGTTGCACACAACGGTAGTCTAACTATGTGGGAGGCTGAGGTGGGAGGATCGCTTGAGCTCAGGAGTTGGACTCAAGTAGTTACAATATGCCCAGTAGGCTAGAGGGAGAATCAAGAGTGATGAGAAATGTTTCATAGAAGTAGGACATAAAAATTGCATGATATACCACCATGTTGCTAACATTTTACTGGCTATTAAATCTGTAAGCACTGAATGGAAATGCGTATCTAGATTCACATCCTCTACAACCATGAATTCATTTTTCCCTATTCTAGTGTATGTAGTCTTATTTTGTCCATCTTTACCTCAGCTTGAGAACTTCAGATCTGGCATTAGAATAAAGAGAGAATTGAAGGCTAGAAAGATAAGAGGTAGACTGGGGTAAATAAAAGTGGAGTTGTGGCAGAATAGTCTTTGGAGGGATGAAGTTGAGTATGCTTGGGCCTCAGAGCAATAATCGATTTGTTGGGAGGAAAGGGACTGCTAAAGCCAGTTTTAAGCATTCTACTCTGATCTGAGTGGCCTTGGTTTAGTAGTGTATACTCAGACATAAGAGTATATTTAACTTTTTTATACTAAGAATAGTGATGTTATAGGTACATATGAGAATTTGGCCTTCATCTCTGCAGGGTAATTTTAAAAAGTTTCTCTAGATATTTCCGCTACAGGAATCAAAGTTACTTGATTTTTGGAACTTCAGTAAAACCCAAGAAGGAATAGCCAACAACTATTATACAAATCATAAAATTAAAAGGCATTTAACATTATATGAAACATCGGGTATCCTGTTACATGTGTCTGCAATATTGATTAATTGATTTTAAGTAGGCTTAAGACTTCTCTTATAATTCTAATCTTATATTAACTAGATTTGCATATCTAACTTCTCCAAAAATATCAAGAAATGTTTATTTTAGGCTGGGCATAGTGGCTCACATCTGCAATCCCAGTGCTTTGGGAGGCTGAGGCTGCTGTGTCTCTGGAGCCCAGGAGTTCAATGCTGCTGTGAGCGCTGATTGTTCCACTGCACTCTAGCCTGGGAGACAGAGGCAGACCCTGCCTCAAAAAGAAAAAAGTTGGTGTTACTAAAACCTACTGGTTGAATTTAGGACTTCAAAACATTATTTTATGTGTAACCTTTGTTCTTGTGCGATGGTTCTGACAACCTTCCTCCTTTTTTTTAAACTCGGGCAACATATTAATAGTCAAAGGTTACATGAAGAAATTCTCAAATTTACATGATTTCAAAATTTACAGTTCTTTTAACCTCAAAGATATTTTGAAAATAGACCTTGCCGGGCACGGTGGTTCATGCCTGTAATCCTAGCACTTTGGGAGGGCAAGGTGGGTGGATCACCTGAGGTCAGGAGTTCAAGACCAGCCTGACCATCTTGGTGAAACCCCATCTTTTAAAAAAAAAAAAAAAGAAAATAGACCTCAATTTACTATGCCTGAATTTAAACAACTTAGTATTATGTTTGAAAATAGTGGGCCGGGCGCGGTGGCTCATGCCTGTAATCCCAGCACTTTGGGAGGCCGAGGCGGGTGGATCACAAGGTCAAGAGATCGAGACCATCCTGGTCAACATGGTGAAACCCCGTCTCTACTAAAAATACAAAAATTAGCCGGGCATGGTGGCACGTGCCTGTAGTCCCAGCTACTCGGGAGGCTGAGGCAGGAGAATTGCT
>PVKV010032836.1:0-19371 GCA_004027835.1 Alouatta palliata
GGTGGGTGGATCATCTGAGGTCAGGAGTTCAAGACCAGCCTGTGCAACATGGTGAAATCCCGTCTCTACAAAAATACAAAATTTAGCCAGGCATGATAGCAGGTGCCTGTAATCCTAGCTACTCGGGTGGCTGAGGCAGGAGAGGCAGGAGAATCACTTGAACTCAGGAGGCAGAGGTTACAGTGAGCCGAGATCGCACCACTGCATTCCAGCCTGGGCAAGAGTGAGACTAGGTGTCAAAAAAAAAAAAAAGTGTGGGGACTTCTGGGGACACACCAGGGGCCTATTATATATTTACTCTTTGCCCTGAATGGTCTCAACTTGAAATACCTTTGAAACTGGAGAGAAGCAAGCCAGACAATAGAATGGAGTGATTTACAAGGATTTCTGTTTACTGTCAAAATATTTCTTATCTGAACTATATTTCCATTTGTGGTCCTGAAGGAAATTCTTATAACTCAACATTTGTTTGTCTAGTCTTATAAATAAAGAGAGCTTTAAAATCTGTTCACCTTCATTCTTACCAATGTCATATATGAGTCTAACAAAATGGGTTTTCCAACAGAAAAGCCTAAAGCATACACAGGGTGTGGCTTCCTGCTGGATATCAGCTAACCCTGCCACACAGTCAAACAGTGGGAATCTCTACGTTCGCTTTTCCTTTTTGCTCCTGCTACACTTACCCCAGAAGCAGTGATGAGGCTAATGCTCTTCAAATCCTTTTCCTCCTGCAGTTGGAAGCAGTGGAAAGCTCACCAATGCTAACTGCAGAACTGTGTGTCCCTCATGAAAAAAAACATACCTGTCACTTTGGCATCCTGCTTCCGGCTGACTCAGACGCAGGTGGCACCCCCATCCCACGCCCCCACCAGGCACCTGGGAGTGAGATGGAGCGCTGGGTCAGGGGAGGGACAATGAGGATTGGAGGGGACTTGGCTCGGTTGTAGAGCTGGCACAGGAGCCCGACCCCTGATTCCCCAGAGAGGGAACCAAAGGTCCATATCCCTCTGCTCCTACTTGTCAGCCTTGTAGATTTTATTTCTCTACATCAGCTGGAATAAACAGGAACTGCTTCTATTTTAAGCAGAAGATCAGATACTTTCCGGCTACCCATAAAGAAAAGGAATATTCGTCATGTGAACTTCAAAATCTAATCTCCTCTCAATCTCACATCCCGACCCCAACCAATCTGACTGACAACCTTCGCTGTGGTTGAAACCCGGTTTCTCATTTCTATTGATGGAACAACTTCCTTTCTCCTTCTGGGTCTAGTATTTCCTCTAGTGTCTTAGTGTCTCTTCTCTGCCTCACCTCACCCAGATCCTTCTCCACTTGTATAAGTGAAACTGAATGAAAGAAGAACCCCAAAGGAGGCTAGCTGTAGACTACTGAGTTTGCTGTTGTATTATAAGGCTCAAGTGGCCAGATCCTGTGAGGGGATCCAGAAACACTGCAGAGAAAGGCAGCCTTGCCGAGAAACACAGAGATCCCAGCCCCTACTCCAGCCAACCCTTCCCCTAGCACACACCCCGACTCCACATATCGTTAAAATACGAATAGCCAAATCCTGAAGTTTGGAGAGATGGTACTATCATGCCCTACTTCCTAGTGATTTCTACCCTGAGTGCCTCTCAAAAAAGAACAGCAAAGCAACAGAAGCTGGTGAGATACTCACAACTAGGCTCAGCTATTCTCCTGTTAGACATAAACAACCTCACAGAATACCAGCCTCATAGGGTCACTCTGAGATCATGATAAAATGAGGCAAGTCAAGGCCACTGTATAATTTTGTCTAAGCACAAAAACAAGGTCACTGTGCTGCCCACAAAAACCCAAACACCTGCTTTCTTGGCTAAAATTAGTGACCGCTTTATTATAGCTTTATCCTCTTGCTAGTCTCCCTCCCTACAAATAAAACTTGTTGAAATACACAACCATGGACTTGCCCCTGCTTTCTGATAATATCCAACATAGACAAACCCTTTCTTCAACCCTCCCCAGACGACCCAAGCAAAGCCCAAATGCTGTAATCATTGTAACTTCCTTCTATTGAGTCGCTTCATGGATCCCCCATGTTGTGTTCTCACTCACTGCAACGATTGCAACTAGTCACAATCCCAAGTTTTCCACAACAGAGCTCTTGAATTTATTCCTCCAACTGAAATTTGTACCCTTTGATCAACTCTAACCCAGTTAATTTATCTGCAATGTGTTCCTGGGGGGTTTTGGCTGAAGGGCATTGACATTCTCCAAGTTACTCTTCCTATCCTTATTTCCTCTAGGAAATAAGGTTATTTATTCCTTCCTGGTATAGGTGTATTTATTTATCCATCACCATGAAGTGGTTAAGAATATGAACTTTGGAGTCAAAGTACTTGGCCCCAAATCCCAGCTCTTTGACAAGTCACTTAGCTTCTTGGAGCCTGCTTCAGAACAACTGGTCTCTCCTCACACAGGACTGGGAGGATTCAGAAAGATAAGTGTGCATCAGCTTACAAGAGATGCCAATCAGGAAGTTATATCAGGGAAACTGATATAGAGCAAGCACTTAATTTATTATTATGTCCCACCCTTCACCAACCCCTGCTCCAAGCCCCCATGTCTCCCAGTCACATGCACACACACACACACATTCCACAAATGGGCACACAAGGTTTGATAATTTTATTTAAATCTTAACAATTATCAATGGAACAATGGAGCCTTTACCTATACAGGTGTGCTCCCTAGGGGTGGGGCCTCTAAATCACTCCCTTGTGTATATATTTAGAACGATCAGGCCCTCTCAACAGGTATAAGATGGTTATCCATATACAAAAGAAAATCAACCCAGGTAGAAATAGCTTAAACTATCGCAGGTACTAAGGATAGGGTTGTTTTTAAGTTGTAGAATGTGATTGGTGAAAAAGAACTTATGAAATGCAACTGAACATGCTCCGTCTTGCAGAACATGTTAACGGCTTTTGGTAGGGACTGGATATATGAATAGGGCAGGGAAAGTGGATTTCAAGTCTGGGAGAAAATGTCTTTTATCTCACTCAAGTCCATTCACAGAGCATTTTGGGGCTCCCAGGGAATCTATTCATTGGGACTTCAGTGGAAGTGAGGGGGTTAAGGGCAGAAAAGCTAGGGAGGGAGTCAGGGACAAAGTTCTGAGAGCAGATGAGAAGAGGAATGCACTTTTCAGGGTCCAGAAAATATCCTCTGTAGGAATTAAGACAATAAGGATATACATTCAGGAAAATTACCTCAAAGAATAAGAAAAGCCAAGAAGAAGGCAATATGGTGTAATGGTCTTGAAAGTCAGAAGGCCTGAGTTTGGCTCTGACTCTGGCTCTGACACTGCAATTTACTGCCTGTGAGACTCCTGAAAAGTCACCTTCCCAGCTGGGACCTCTACTTACTCATCTGGCCTCTTATCTCAAGAGTGAGTGACGTCAATAAAGTGATATCACAAACTATAAAGTGCTTTAGAAATGAATGCCAGTATAGGTGAGAAAAAAATCAATAAAAACTTCAAAGTAACACACTCTTTGTGTTAGGTAGTTGTAATATCCAAATAGCCTGCCCCCATAATCCTTAGCAAGTATAGTAGGCATAGCTATCTCTACAATATTCACAACGGTAGGCCTCTTTTGTGGCAACTGTCTATGAAAAAAAATGCACGGGGCAGGAAGTGCAGAAAGCCAGTTCCTTTGAAGCCAAAGCCCCTGCCCAACAGGGAGGCGAGAGCAGGGAAGGAGGCAGCAATGAGTGGGCAGGTAGCCCCATGCCCCCAGTGTCACCAGCCTTTGACGCCCCAGTGCAGGGAAAGTGCCACAATGGCAGTGTCAAGGTCTTAAAAAACTATCTTCCACTTCAAGAAGTTTCATAACAAGTCATTTAAGGGACTTGTATAGTACCTTGGTTAAAAGAATTACCTGAAGAAAAGTAAAAGGCATAGTCCAGTGGTTTCCAACATTTAAAAATTGCAGATGTCAAAAAAACACAGGGAGTTTCTGCACAGCACTAGCTATATTCCATTTCTATTGAGTAAGAAATTGAGTTCTCAAATACGGGTCTTCAAATTCTTTGTACACACCACTCTCTTCCATTGCCCTCCCCAACCATGACCAGGGAGGGGCCTACAAACTCCCAATTACCATCTGTTAATATGGTCATAGTTAAGCAAACTGGGACACAGCTCTAGAGACAGGTTCTACAGAAAAGAGAAGGGAGAGTGAGGGGGAGATCTACTCAATACACTACAGCCCCATTAGCGAATCTCGCAAGAATGAAGCTCCTTTACAAAGTTTGAGCAAAAAACACGAAAACCCTGAGTATTTCTCTGCTAAGTAAAGAAAAATAGGGCTGGGCACAGTGGCTCACACCTGTAATCCCAGACCTTTGGGTATCCTAGGCGGGCAGATTGATTGAGCTCTAGAGTTCAAGACAAGCCTGGGCAGCGTGGTGAGACACCATCTCCACTAAAAATACAAAAAAAATAACTGGGAGTGGAGGTGTGTGCCTGCCGTCCCAGCTACTCAGGAGGCTAAGGTGGAAGGATTGTCACTTAAGCCTGGGAGGTGGAGGCTGCAGTAAGCCAAAATTGCACCACTGTACTCCAGCCTGGGTGACAGAGCAAGACCCTGTTGCATAAAAGGAAAAAAAAAAAAAAAACCCACATTTGCTCTTTGGCTCCCTGTACTGAGTTAAAAGCTAAACCAGGTTAACCCTATAAAGTGTATTGTCCTTTCAAATTCTCCCCTACTTGGGTGGTGACAATTCCGGTTTTTTCTTGGGAGCACCAAACCTTCCTACTCTCTCTCCCTGCTTGGGAAGGATTAGATATTATTTAAACTTACTGGCTGGCTCTCATTCATGTTAAAGTTTAACTGTTAAGGTGTCATACAGTAATGATGGATTCAGAACCCCTACGGCTTGCATGGTAAGCACAATGTATTCATGGAGAGGCCTAGGGAGAAAGACACAGACTGGCCTATCCTAAGACTGGAGCTGGTTGTACAAGGAGGTCACACAAGAGACGAACAAAAGACATGGACAGAAGGATGGGAGATAGAGGGAGTGGAGCGTTTTGTTTCATTTGTTCTGTGTTTAAGCTCTTTAGAATTATAGATACCGAAATGAATATACCTGCAGGGCTCAAACAATAAAAAATACAAAGGAATACTCGAAGCTTTTTCACATTTTACTACAGAGGTATTTGATAGATGTACTCATTATTAGTTAATATGTAAATCTGTAAACTGCTAATTTATATCCTACTAGTACAAAATCATTTTACAAAAGCTCTTTAAAAACTAATAGATAATGTGTTCTCTGGTGGGTATCACTGGAGGGCGTACCTGGGCAGGTGCCTCCCCTGCAGGCTATCAGCAGCTGCAACCAGGTCAGCTGCTGCTGCCTCTGCGGCCCACACTCCACGCCCCTGCTACCTCTTCATTCCCAAGTTCACTGCCTCTTTATTCGTCACCTTTTCTCCCCTCTTTTGTGGCCTTCTTCTCAACCGGGACCCACCATTTCACAGATGATTGTACAGGATAAATAATTAACGCTATTATATCTTCGTACCTTTCCACCTTGGACGAGAACAATTCTGATTCTCTCAGACATTCAGCAGTCTTATTTCCTGTGACCTTTTATCCCATAATATATCACTTCAAATTTAAATACAACTCCTTCAGGCAGAGTCCTCAAGTAGTCTTCATTTTATCCTTTGAGTCATCCTTTTATATAAAGTCCTTCAAGTATCCATACTACAACATGTAACCCTCATGATCAAAACGACTAAGAAAGCTGTCTTGTTACAACTGTTTTATAGTCCATATCACCAGGAGCTCTGCTAAGAAAATACAAAAAGGAAAAATTCAGCCCAACAATGAGCTATAACAGGTTCTTAATGTGTGCTACTATTCAAAGTCTCTAGGCCAAAATTATTGCAACCAAAGAATCAGTTCTTCCAAACATCACCAAAAGATCCAGGGTCATGCACCAGACCAGAAATCCACTGTGATGTTGACATACAAAGGATTGTATTCCACAGACAGTAATTTATAAGAACAACTACTCAACCCATCTGTTCTCCAGACTCGTGACACTTGGTGTAAGAGCTTCATCCTAAAGATAAAAAGAACAAATGTGAATGATAAGACAAGAATTTAAGGTATGTTTGTCCCAAAATGCGGCAAACATATTTTTGTAAATTATTAACCTGTTACGTTTCCTACTATTAAGAAGTATGTTTTCCCCATTGAAGGTGACGAACGTGATAGCTATGTATTCATGTGTCAGACTCCATGTGAGATCCAGGGGACCCATGATGAAAAGTGACACGCACTCAGTGAGCCCCCAGTCTACAGGACAAAAGGATGTGCAAGGAACACAGATACAGTAAGATACGTGCCATCCACTGCTAACTGATCCTTGGCACAGTTTTAGTAGATCTCTGAATCTTCCTGTGTTGTAGGGAAAGTTTGTGTCTGTAGGTGGGGAAGTACATAGCTTTCATGAGCCTCCAAAAAAATTAGTATTTACGTAGATGAAGATGAATGAAGGGGCACCTAACTTCATGAGGAAGTCTGGCGAGGGGTCAGAGAGAAGATAAATTTCACTAAGGCTAAAAGAGAGAAATTCACCAAGTGAAGAAGGTGAAGGAAAGAGCACTTCAGGCAGAGAGACCACCCTGGGCAAGATGCACAGACACACAAAAGGATGCACTTGAAGAAGTCACTAGTGTGGCCAGAGCCATCGAATCTGGGAAGATGAGCGGGCTGTAAACTGAATAGGTTCTTCCTGCTCAGCAGTGAAAACAAGAAATGCTGGTTACCCGTAACAATATGGATGGGGATCAGACACATAATGTTAAGCTAAATAAAATCAGAGAAGAACAAAATGCAGTGTGATTTCATTTACATAAAGTGGAAAAACATGCAGAACTAAGTAATCTTTGGTTTAGGGATACAAACACATGAGGGGGAAAAAACAAGACACAGTAGAAATAACTATCATTATCACAAATACTTATCACAAAAATTTAGAGAAGTGTTACTTGGGTAGGTGGCTGGGGGAGACTATGGACGGGATTAGGGAGGACCGCACAGGTCATGCATGCAAAGTCGTGGTGGGAGATACCAGCAGTGCTCATGGTATCAAGAATCTTCAGACTTTTCATACAATGTAGGAGTACTCTTCTGTATCTACTCAATAATTTTTTTTAATATAAAGAGAAACATGCATGCCTATGGACAATGACTAGAAAAACACAGAAAATAGAAATAGCTATCGTATTGGAGTGGTTGACTCTAACAAAAGGGCTAAAAGCCATTTACTAATGCTTTAAAATATAAACTTCAGGCCAAGCATGGTGGCTCACACTGTATTCCTAGCATTTTAGGAGGCTGAGGCAGGAAGATTGCTTGAGCCCAAGAGTTTGAGACCAGGCTTTGGCAACGCAGGAAGACTCTGTCTTTACAAAAAATTTTTTAAAAATTAGCTGAGCATGGTACACATGCCTGTGGTCCCAGCTACTTGGGAGGCTGAGCCAGGAGGATTGCTTGAGCCTGGGAGATCGAGGCGGCAGTGAGCATGGTCACGCTACTGCACTCCAGCCTGGACGACAGACTGAGACCCTGCCTCAGCAAAAATAAATAAATAAATAAATAAACTTTAACAGGTCTCTTTAATCTCTGGCTAAAAGCACTTTAATACTGTTTTTAAATGTAGACTATAACAAAAACACTAAAAGCCCCTTAATACTGTTCTAAAATTTAAGGGGAAAAATCAGAACAAAGAAATATAGATTCTTCAATCAAAGCCTCATAAAGAAACTGGCTTATCTGCCAAGATTCTTCGGTGAATAGGCCAATTCCCAAGGCAGGAAAAGTACAAGATGAGCCCAGAACATCTCATCACACCAGAGCACAGGGAGGGAACCTCTTGAGGACTACTGTGGTTGTGTCAAAAGGATTCAGGACCCAGCTTGAAGAAGACCCCACTGGCCAAAGATGAGACAATATGAATACCAAAATACATGAACTATATCCTGAAGGATGCTAGAAAACCCCAAGTCATTAGTCTGAAAAAGTTTTGATTAGTGCTTGACTCTTTCTCTTTATTCTGCCTTTCCTATAAAAACTATACCCCAAAGTATCCAAACAAATGAAAAGTACTTTGTAGAAAAATCTAATAAATACAGAAGGAATGACAGAATTAGAATATTACAATGTTACAACCCCTATTAAATAATAAATCTAGAAATCAAGCATCAATGACTCAGCAGTCATTGACGAAAAACTGATCATTAGGTGAAGTCATTCGGTGAAAAACTGTTGGGGAATCTCACAATGCATAGATTAGACTGGCAATATCTAAACTCACAGATGCATCCTGACATCACAAAATCATACAACCAGACATTACATCTTCCCGTTGTGACACTGGAAGAAGTACACAACACCACAGATGAAAATTCTTGCCCAAAAATAGTTTTCAGGTTCTGTTCAAGTCTCCAGAAATGCAGAGAAATCCCAGTGTGATGGTTAATATTGACTGTCAACTTGATTAGATTGAAGGATGAAAAGTATTGTTCCTGGGTGTGTCTGTGAGGGCGCTGCCAAAGGAGATTAACACTTGAGTCGGTGGACTGGGAGAGGCAGACCCACCCTCCATGTGGGTGGCACTATCTAATCAACTGCTAGGGTGGATAGAATAAAGCAGGCAGATGAGGTGGGAGAAGTTGACTTGCTGCATCTTCTGGCCTTCATCTTTTTCCTGGGCTTCCTATCCCTGAATATCACACTCCAAGTTCTTCAGCTTTTGGACTCTTGGACTTACAGCAGTGGTTTGCCAGGGGCTCTCAGGCCTTTGGCCACAGACTGAAGGCTGCACTATCGGCTTCCCCACTTTTGAGGCTTTGGGACTCAGACTGGTTTCCTTGCTCCTCAGTTTGCAGATGACCTACTGTGGGACTTCACCTTGGGATGGTGTGAGTCAATACTCCTTAATAAACTCCCCTTCGTATATATATCTATCCTATTAGTTCTGTCCCTCTAGAGAACCTAATACACCTAGTTTATGAGAAAATACAGAAGTCGGGGGACATGTTAAGTCATACTACCAGTACGCAATTGGAAAAATCTATAATGCAACGAATTCTATTGGACAAATAATCTGGCTTGTTCCATAAATAAACATCAGGGAAAACGTAAAGAAGAGGAGAGGGAACCTACAGAAATTAAAAGAGATCATTCAAATGCAATGTGGACCTTGTTTAGACACTGATCTGACCAACTGATTTTAAAAATAAAAAAGCACTTAACACTGACTGGACATTTGACGACATTAAGGAGATACTGTTAATTTTATTTTAGGTATTAACATGGTATTGTGATTCCTTTTTTAAAGCCACTTATATTTTAAGAATACATACTGAAGTAGTTACACATGAAATGCTATGACGGCTGTGACACGTTTGTAAATCCAACAGGGTAAGAAAAAAAAGTGAGGGAAAGAAGAGAGGCCATAAGTTAAGAACTCAGCACACCACTTTCTCTCCTTTTGTGTCTGTTTGAAAATTTCTTTAAAAAAGATCATTTAACAAAGTCTCAAATCTGATCGAATTCAACACAGTCCGTACTGACAGAACAGGCTAAGGAGGTAGCCTGCCAGGCAAGTGAATCCAGGACTTACCGTTCTCCATTCACCTCATTGCCTCTGTCCCTAGTGTGGAAGATCATTGTATATTTACCCACTTCAGGGAGGGGCCGGGATATTTTCATTCTATGGAGTTCAACCCTAGAAAAATAATAGAGATTTTTTTTTTAAGTCCATCCTATTTATCTACCACTAGGCAAATAAAAAGCATCATTTGCAAAAATTTACACACACACACACACACACACACACACACACACACACACAGTGTCATAAACATTTCAATTTCTTATAATGGTAGAACTTCAGACAATAGGCCCAAAAAAGAATCAGATTTAACATTTATTACTGGCGTACAAAGCGTACAAAGGAGATGTATTAATTTATACTTAGTCATTTTCAAAAAGAAAAAAAAAAACTCATAAAGTACTTATTTGTTTTGTTGTTGTTGTTTTTGAAATGGAGTCTTGCTCTGTCTCCCAGGCTGGAGTGCAGTGGCACGATCTTGGCTCACTGCAACCTTCGCCTCCCGGGTTCAAGCGATTCTCCTGCCTCAGCCTCTTGAGCAGCTGGGACTACAGGCACACGCCACCATGCCCAGTTAATTTTCATATTTTCAGTAGAGACAGGTTTTTACCATATTGGCCAGGCTGGTCTCTTGTGATCTACCTGCCTCAGCCTCCCAAAGTCCTGGGATTACAGGCGTGAGCCACCACGCCCAGCTAATATACTTATTTCAAAACATCTTGAAGAACAGGAGAATCAAGTCTGTTAGGATAACCAATTTACTTAGAGTTGCCTTATTTTAACAAAGAAAGGAATGGTCGTTTATGGTCACAAGCTTTAAAGCCACAATCCTAGGTTCAAATCTAGACTCTGTTATTTACAACCTCAGTAAGTCAGTTCACTCTTCCAGGTCTGTTTCCTCATCTGTAAAATGGCAATGATGATAGGGAGTTGATTTCAAAGATTCAAATGACATAGTCTGCATGGAACATGCTTGTACTCTGTAATATGTAAGTGAAATAAGGGCAGTGCCTGTTGCATAGGTGAATAAATAAGCAGTAAATAAATCTCAATCAACTTTCATATTCAAATCATCTGACTTTATCCACCACATTAGTTGAAAACCACTCTGAAGACCATGATGGTCTTTTCAAATGAAAGCAAAATTTGAGGCTCCCCTCTACTTTGAAGCTGAAGGGTAGCAGGAAAGAAGACAGTGAAGACATATGATCAGGGCAAAATTCTACTCATCACCCTAGTAAAGGAGATCTGTGGAAGATAATGGGGATTGTTTATCACTAGCCTTCGCTACTCTTGTCCTGAAACGTAGCAGGTGCCCTCCGTCCAGTTCCTAAGCTATGGCCACACAGGCTGCTGATAGACTGGCCTGTCAAGAGCTGTTGCCCATCACTACGGCCATTTCTGTAGAGCCCCTGGCCAGGGAAATCCACTCCCTCCTGCTAGAAACATTCAGAGGCTCTCAGCCTAGACATGGGAACAAAACCAGCATGGAGCCCCTGAGTTCTTTAAGATGAAGCAATAAAAAAATTTCTGACAGTCACATATCTAATCATTCAGCACCCCAGGTTAGAAATTTTCTTTTCAGCCAGGCACAGTGGCTCACGCCTGTAATCCCAACACTTTAGGAGACCAAGGCAGGCGGATCACCTGAGGTCAGGAGTTTGAGACCAGCCTGGCCATTATGGTGAAACTCGGCCTTTATTAAAAATACAAAAAAAATTAGCTGCCACAGCACACATCTGTAGTCCCATCTATTCAGGAGGCTGAAAGTGAAGAATCACTTGAACCTGGGAGCCAGAGGTTGCAGTGAGCTGAGATAGTGCCACTGCATTCCAGCCTGGTGCCTGGCGACAAAGCAAGACTCTGTCTCAAAAAAAAAAAAAAAAAGAAATTTCTTTTCCAAGAGGCAACAGCAGGAGGGAAGGGGGTCTCCTTGATACCCAGAAGGGCCTTGTGATTACAAGTCTAAAGATATCACCCCAAGTTCTTGAATAATTACTTATTTCTAGGAGTTAAGGACATCTGTACTATCTGGCCCCCAAATCCAAGTTCAGGGGAAGAAGCTGTGAGTGGAGACCAGATTTATCCCCTTTCAGCCCCTCAAAGCAGACAGCAAGTTCAAGAGAACAGAGGGTAATGCCAACAGCCCAGAGTCAGGCCTGGGGTCGGGCCACCTGAGGTCCCCACAGCGTGCAGGACTGGCTAACACTTTAGCACGTGCACCTCCCAGAGGCTGCTGGCACTCCCTGCTGGGGACACTGGGAACTGGGCAAGGACCCCCTGGGGTCTGACAGAAAGCATGAGGCTCTTAACAGCCAGGTCTCCAAATTACATTTCAGCAGACACCTTGTAGTTTGGGATTCCTCACTCACTGGTGTCTCAGTCTTTCCCATTAACAAGCCCATGAGGCCTCCACCCACACTTCTGGACCCCAAATGCCCACAGGCCAGGAATAAAATGCCACTGGCACTGAACGACATGGGCCATCCTCCCTCCCTCCACCCCCTCCACTCTTCTAGCCCAAATCTGCAGCCTAGTGACCTGCTGGACCGGCATCTAAAGGGATAAATATAAAAGCAGGTTTCTAGAGCCACACTGATCATAGAGCCCCGTGAAGTGGACCTTTCTCTGTTGTTCACCTGAGTCTGAGGTCATCGTCTTCGCCTCCCCATCCCCAGTAGTTGTTAGAGAATCCATTCACCTTGAAAAACTGCTCTCTGCTTAGGGCAGTAACACCCCCAAAATATCCACTGTAACGTAACCTGGAGCAAAAGAGAGGACAGAAATGGTAAGGATATTAGTACCAAAGGTCTCTGATTTCAGGGCTGGCGTTCTAGGAACCCCTGGGAGACCATGCGCTTCCACCCACCCAATCCTGCTTCTCCTGCACCTCCCAATGCTCCTGGCCTGCCCTGTCTTCTCTTCTTTCCTCTATCTAAACAAACACTCACCTCTGCTCAGCAAGCGAGGTGCCACCTGACTGTTAGTGGTGATGTTTCTATGTAAAGGCCTATAGAAATACCTGTCAATGTGAACTACACCGTCAGATATTGATAACAGATTACATCTGTGTCTCAGTCCAGTGGGTAACAGCTGCCAGGGGCACTGGGTTAAGAAGAATTCTGAGGCTGCACCCGGATTCAGCATGAATGCATGTCATGATGAATATACCTTTTTTTTTCATTTTAACTTTTGCTAGGGAGGGTTGAAGGCAGGAGACAGCTCCTGCACACACACTGCAGGCACACACTCTGTATGCAAATCTCCACCTCTCGGCATGCATCTCCAGCTCCGAGTCTGTTTCCTGGATAACCCAACACATGTCAGCACCCCTGAAGTTTCTGGCCTGGCAACTAGATAGAGTATAGGTAGTGTTGTTTGTGAAAACAGGCTGTAAGGAATGATAATTAGGGTTTGAAAGGAAGAACAGTGAATTATGCTTTAGATAAGCTGAACTTCAGATACACCTGGGGCTTTGCCAGTAGGCAAATAAGATACAGGGTCCAAGCTCACAAGACAGGAGTGATGACAGATAGGGCTCTGGAAATAAGCTGTTATCAGGTAGTACCTGAAGGCACAGATCAAGAAATCCCCAACAATCTAGTTGATGAGAAGAGAATAAAGGGTAGACCCAAGGGGCTCAGCTCTGTGGAACCCTGGGAATACTGAAAAGAAAAAGAGTCAGAGAAAAAAGATCAGGAGGTAAAAGTCAGAGAGTACCTCCCAGCCTCCCAGTTATATAGGACTCTTATTATCAGTGGACAAATTTGTAAATCTGAGAAATAAAGGTATCCCTTAAATATAACATCTCAACAATTCAGAAATACAAGTTAAGGTAGCTTAATAACTTGGACATTACTAAATTAAAAGATGTTAATATCTAGAGAATTTTTAACTTTAACTTCAGGTCAGACTGTTCCAGGACTGACGAAATATTTATGGTTTTCCAGATAAAAAGAAAAACCAAAAGGAAAGATCAATAAACATGTAGACACTTGTCATCGAACAAGTGGAATCCCAAAAGCTAATTTGTAGTTCAGTTGTTTCTTTCTATGTTCTGAGAAAAGACTGGGGACTCTGTTTAACCCATAACACAAACAGATTTACCTATATGCCCCCAACTTAAAATACTGGTAAATGGTATTTTTGCAACCTGCAATAAAACAAACAAAAGGAAATAACGTGCTTAGAAGGTAACTATCACTGACCCCAAGAGATCTATTAGCGGTGTCTCATTACTATGGTTATCAGAATGTGTTTTATAGAGGCGAGGGATTCTTAGCTGCCTGAACACCAGCTGCCTTATCAAGATGTGGTGACAAGGCAGGCAGAACTTGCTGACACCAACAAGCAATCAGCATGAGAACTGGAAGAGGATGTGATAGTGCTTATCGTGACCACCACCCACCAGGAGCAAGACAGCTGGCTAAACACGTGAATGCGGAAGCCCTGCCCTCAGAGTTTATAACCTAACAAGAGAGGTGAGCATTACCAGGGTTCTGAGGAGAAAGGTGTTGCCACATCAGGAGGAGGGAAGCTGGAAGGATTCAAATAGGCAGAAAAATGGGGGATCTCCTGGTAACCAGAACTCCGTGAGGCAAAGCACAGGAGAGAGAACAACACAGGCTGCCAAGGACTGCCTGGAGATGGGTGAGCTGGAGTGGGCAGGAGCAGAAGAAGACAAGTCAGCAAGAAGAGTTAAAGAACTGTTTCTCCACACCTGTAATCCCAGCACTTTGGGAGGCCGAGGCAGGTGGATCACAAGGTCAGGAGATCCAGACCATCCTGGCTAACAAAGTGAAATCCCGTTTCTACTAAAAATACAAAAAACTAGCCGGGCATGGGGACACATGCCTGTAGTCCCAGCTACCTGGGAGGTTGAGGCAGGAGAATCGCTTGAACTCGGGAGGTGGAGGTTGCAGTGGGCCGAGATCTCACCACTGCACTCCAGCCTGGGTGACAGAGCAAGACTCCGTCTCAAAAAAAAAAAAAAAAAAAAACTGTTTCTTGGGTGCCTGTGAGATGGCAACTATCTCTGTTTATTGATCTTTGCTTTTGTTTTTTCTTCTTATCTGTAAAAGCATACATATTTAATTGGCCCTGGAATGGTTTACTTATTTTTAAAGGGCTATAAGCCCCAAAGGTGGGTAGTCATAAAATAACAATAGAATCCTTACAGGTGGAGGCAGGTGTCAAAGGAGTTCTTGCCAGTAAAATTTACCACCGGCTGGTCCAGAGCTTTATCACTGATCCACAGGCAGTGAGAAACAAGATTTGTTTCTGGCTTCAGCAGAGTCTGAGACAGTTGGGGCCATTTACTTTAACTTCTTCCCTCTGCATGTAAGGTGAAAACCTTTCTTGCACATGTACTCACGGGGCTGGTGTGACAGTGATGAGGCATGGGCTGACCTGAGCTCTGTGGCACTGGCACACACAGTTGCCAGCAGGGGGCAAACACTCAGCTGCCTGGAAATGAACTCGCCCACCACAGGGTCTTTGCCCAAAGCAACAAAAGCAAGTAGGCCAGAAGGAGGGTAACTCCTACCAACATTACTTATACATACCACTCTCCAGACACAAAAGATGAGGTTGCTTACGTGATACATACAAAAAAGAGAAAAACATAAATGACAAACCAGGACCCTAGAAACATTTAAATCACATAGAAAACTAAGATGGGAAATACATTAGAACTCTGATCTGCAAATAAGATTTTTTTCCGTTTCTAAAAGAGGGCCATGGATTTGGCTCAGAGCCTCTTGATCAAAAGGGAAACACATTCAATTACCGAATCATATTAAGAAAATCTGTCAGTTACTCAACAAAGGCATTCTGATACCTAGTTATAAAAGAAATATCTGGCCAGTCAGAATAGCAAGTTAAAAACAGCAAGATTCATACATGTGCTATTTCTCAGAGTGAGGAGCATCTGATGAAATCCACAACTGTGACACCAAAGCATGAGTAAAAAGCAATACCCGGCAAGAATGTCCAAGAGCTCAGCCTTCTTATGGTTTAGCTTAATACAAAGATAAAATCTAGAATCCCAGCAAAAAAAACCTGTCTGTATCAATCGTCTGTGATTGCTTAGAAATGAACAGGGCAAGCAGGTGTTTAAAAAAATCTGGGCAATGGGAAGTTTAAGATTATCATCTATGGCAAGTGTCTAAAATACAGGTGTTCTGTGTTGTAAAGAGTGATGTCTTACTACAGAGTAAGTGAACAGATAGTGACATGCTTTTGAGAAAACCAAGTTGCCCAGCCATGATACACTGCTTTCCTCAATGCAGAAGTGACTCAAAGAAACAAGAAAACAAAACCTCTAGATAAGAAGATTAGATCCAAAGATCAAGTTTCAAGTTTCCCAAAGAGAAAAATCCTGGGATTCTCTCCTTGCCCTCTGCATCCACAGCCCCTGCCCTAACTCAGACATGTGGCATCTCTCCACTCAGCTTTTCCTGTCTTCCCTTGCTCCATCCAATACAGCCAAGATCAGCTGAACCAAGCTTTCTCCTGTCCTTCCCCCGCTGTAACATGTGTCAACAGCTCCCCAACCCCTGCCACAGCAAATCCAAACTCCTTATTGAACTAAACAAGGCCTGCGTAATCTGGCCTCTGCTTAGCCTCAGTTCTTGCCTCTCCTCACAGACATTCCTTCCGGAATGCCAGTGAACTACCTGCATTTTCCCCAAAACTGTGCTGTGCTCTCTGGCATGTCTTGGAACTCTGCTGAGAAGCTCTTGTTGGTTCCACAGGATTAAGGTACCACCATTCCTGGGGAACAGCTTTAAATCCTTCCCTTTAAGATGTTCTTAACGACACTGTGCTCTTACCCACCAGTAGTTTGTTTGTGTCCTGCGACTTACATATTGGGATTTAAGTCAGTACCTGAGGCCAGAGTCACCTATATCAATGTTACTCAAGAATTCTCTTAAATCACACAATATGAGAGAGCAACATGGAAGCTCAGAACAAACGAGAGACTCACTTTCTACTTCACACGCACGTAGAGTATATGCTGGTGGAATCTCCTCTATTATTTGACAGTTTCACAGTTGTCTCTCTCCTGCTGCCTTCCTCTTCCTCTCTTCATTTGTCCCTCTCTTCCCCTCCTTACCAAGTGATTATAGTTGTATTTACAGAAATGCAAAATTAACACAACTCCACTGTAGCTACCTGTCTCTCCACACTGAAACTCAATGGAGAGCTCTCTGAGGGCAGGCGCTCTGCCTTATTCAAACTAGTCTCACGGCCTCCAACATAGCACCACAGATATGAGCACTTATGAACGGCAGGGCTTGGGGAAGCAGACAGTTAAGTGTGCACACATCAGGGAATATAGTATTTCATTTGCAGAGAAATGTTCTGGGTCACTATTTTCCCTTGGCTGTGCTTGAGTAGGAGCTGGTATAATCAAACAAGACTGAAAAGCAGCTATGCCCTTCTTAGGGGTAAAGGAGATGGGGAATGAAGACACAGATGATGGCATCTGGCACTTCTCACAGTGGCTTTGAGAGAAATGGCTTTGTCCCGGGTGTCCTGGCTTCCAGGAAGACTACTCACAGGGTATGTCCTCCCCCACCTCTCCCCATACTCTAGAAAGAGGTCACAGTCTGGAAAGGGATGTCTCAACAGAGGTCTCACTTGTTGCCTCCTAGAGGGGGAGTCGGGAATAGACAAATAACATTACTTGCATTCAAGTCAGTGTGGGAAAGCTCGCAAAAGCTCCCTGGGGCGTTGGGGTTGGGACTGGTCACCGCCTGCAATGCTTGGATGACATTTTTCTCCAGTGCCTTCCCTTGTCTTTGCGATCCTCTGTCAAAGTTGTTGTAGGATTTTTTTCCTCATTACAATCTCTAACTTTCGGTTTGTACTTTAAGTGATATATCTATCATGGACCGTTTTTCCTATTTCTCATTTTCTTAAGATACTCTGAATGCTTTTTCTACTCAGTCTTGATCACAACAGTTGAGCTTCTCAACCTAAGCCTCCCTCAGCACAGCCACCTTACCTGTACCCAGTGCTGTTCCTGCCAACCACCAGATGCTTGGGATTGTCCTCACACTTGTAAAGGTTGAAGTCATTCTCGGGTACCAGGTCCACGTCATGGAATATAAAGCAGTCCCAGTTTTCTTCCTTGAGAGCTTCTAGATAGCCCACATTCAAGAGTTTGGCTCGATTAAACTTTTTATCTCCAGCCTAGAGATACGAAAATCAAAACTTGAGAAGCTCCTGAGATACAAATTTCATAGTGTTCCCCTCTTAGTTAGGATTCAGGAGGTAGTATTATTCTTGCTAACGCACAAGGCTATACTTCTGATATAAACATCTGACAGGGAAGATGCAATGACAATAAAAGACCATTTGGTTTTTTCTTCATGCTTCACACGTACTTACATTCCAGAACTTAGAAACATTCCTTGAAATCTGAAGAGTTGTTGTTTAATGGTAGAGAGTTCCAGTTTTGCAAGATTCAGTTCTGGAGACTGATTTCATAAATACACTGCATATATTTATGCAACCACTATATTGCATAATTATTCACAGATACAATGCATGGAAATATTCTTAACATTACTAAACTATACACTCAATGGTTAAGACAGTAAAAGTAAATAAAAGTTTAAAAAAGGCTAAGATGCTAAATTTTATGTCGTGTGTTTTACCACAACGTAAAATTTTTTAAACACAGCTTTAAAATACAAATAATTCAAATAATCAATAATAATGTATTGTACCCTTAAAAACGTGTTGAGTATAAATCTTAAGTATTCTTACCACAGTTACAAAAAAACAATTTCACTTAAAATTTTTTAAATACTTTTATTTATTCCATATAAAACTATAAAACCTTTCTTATATACTAGTCATGTCAATTAGTATTACTGCCTCACAGTTCAACCCTAGGTTAATCCCAATCTTAGCCTCTGTTATGAATTTACACTAAGCTTCCAAGAGACTTAGTTAATAGCTTGCCAGAAAGGATCCAAAAATCTTGACCTATAAAAAGAGAAGGTTATTGCTAATATTTCTAAGCTACTTTAAAATTTCTTAGAAATCTCTGTAAGAGAATTCTGTTTTAATGCTAATGGTGGAGGCTAATCCTCACAGTGGCCTTACGGAGACACATCTGTCACTGTGTAATAAAAGAACACAGGTCGACCTGTAATATGATTGAAGCTGTAATAAAATAATTTACACTACTTTTTTTATGGCTGCTTAGTTCAAATTCCTTCAGAGTGAATTCCAGTTAAGTGGTTTATCATAAAAATACAAGCATTTCTCAGAAGTTACCACAATGTCTTCCTGATAAGAATAACACAAAGCAGATATATTTTTCTCTTTTTCTTTGTTTTTTTTTTTTTAATCTGAGATGGAATCTCACCCTGCTGCCCAGGCTGGAGTGGAGTGGTGTGATCTTGGCTCACTGCAGCCTCCACCTCCTGGGTTCAAGTGGAGGCTGGAACACCTGGGAGACAGTCGACCATTCAACTAAAAAAGACGCTCTGAGGCAGGGAGCCAGGTGATCAGGCTCGGCTGGTCCCACCCCCACAAAAAAAAAAAACAGCCATCAGAAACACTCTGGATTGAGAGTTTCACAGCAAGCACAGCTGAACCCGGGACAGTCCAGCTCTGTGGGGGAGGGGCGTCCGCCATTACTGAGGCAGTCTGCCACTACGGAGGGAGTTTGCC
>PVKV010032837.1:0-19366 GCA_004027835.1 Alouatta palliata
CATTGTGGAAGACAGTGTGGCGATTCCTCAAGGACCTAGAAATAGAAATTCCATTTGACCCAGCAATCCCATTACTGGGTATATATCCAAAGGATTATAAATCATTCTACTATAGGGACACATGCACACGAATGTTCATTGCAGCACAGTTTACAATAGCAAAGACCTGGAACCAACCCAAATGCCCATCGATGATAGATTGGACAGCGAAAATGTGGCACATATACACCATGGAATATTATGCAGCCATCAAAAACGATGAGTTTGCATCCTTTGTAGGGACATGGATGAACCTGGAAGCCATCATTCTCAGCAAACTGACTCAAGAACAGAAAATCAAACACCACATATTCTCACTCATGGGCGGGTGTTGAACAATGAGATCACATGGACACAGGGAGGGGAGCACCTCACACTGGGGTCATTTGGGGGGAAAAAGGGGAGGGACAGTGGGGGATGAGGAGATGGGGAGGGATAGCATGGGGAGAAATACCAGATAGAGGTGATGGAGAGGAAGGCAGCAAATCACACTGCCATGTGGGTACCTATGTAACAATCTTGCATGTTCTTCACATGTACCCCCAAACCTAAAATGCAATAAAATGTATAAGAAAAAAAAAAAGAAAATAAGTGTTCAGCATAATTCCTGGCACATGCTAGTGCTTGAAAACTACCAAACCATTTCATCAATTTGTGTTATACCCTACATGGGCATGTATTTGCCCTGATACTCTTCAAAATGTACAAGTACCCACGGAAAAATGTCTCAGTTCAAGCCCAGTATTATTAATATTCCACTGAGTACTAAGTATGGTCGTTAATACTCTAATATGAGGAAGTCAAAACAGTCTCTGGAAAAAGACTTTCTTGAAGCGTTTTGAAGCTTCAGGCATTGCTACAAAGACAGGAAAATCGATCTTGAACTCAGCCTTTTAATTTCTTTTCATGATTACTGTTCTCAAATGGAGAATCTAATTAAAATTAATGCTGTCAGTTCACCTTCCTCAAAATAAATTTTGATCAAATTCTAAAAAAAAAAAAAAAAAGAAAGTGTTTATTGTAAGTTCATTCAACTAAAAAGTTTGAACCTCTGTTTTGATTCAGTAGTTTAGAAACACACTCCAGGTAGAATCTAGAAAGGGACATTTTAGATTAAATGGAGGCCTATGATAGAAAGACAAATATGTCACAATAAAAACTCAATGGGAGGTATGTGTGAAACTGCTTTGCAATGTGTGGGTTCCTCTTCCAGACTTTAACCGATATTTGTATTCATTAGCTTAGAAACACTTTTTTGTGGAATTTTATCAGATATTTCCAACGAAACACCAGTCTATGGGAAAAAAACAGAAAGGCACTGTTTGAAACTAAGAGGAAAGATATGTTTGAAACTACTTTGCTATGTGTTTGTTCAACTCAGAGAGTTTAACCTATGTTTTGATACAGAAGGATAGAAACACACTTCATGTAAAATCTGGAAAGGTACATTTCAGGCTAAATGGAGGCCTAGGATGAAAAGGCAAATATCTCACAACGAAAATTATAGGAATCAGTTTGTGAAACTGATTTTCAATATATGCATTCACCTTCCAGAGTTTAACTGATGTTTGTATTCAACAGATTAGAAACACTCTTTGTGCAGTATCTAAAATATATCATTCCAACAAAATCCCGTCCTATGAAAAAAACAAGCAAGACTGGTTTGAAAACCAGAGAAAAGGTATCTCTGAAACTCTTTTGCTGTGTATCCATTCAACTAAGAGAGTTGAACCCATGTTTTGAACCAGCAGTTTAAAAACATGCTTCATGTAGAATTTTGAAGGGGACATTTCATTATGAATGGAGGTTTAGGATGAAATTTCAAATATCACAACAGAAACGAAAAGGAAGTTATTTATGAAACTAGTTTGCAATATGTGCATTCACTTTATACAATTTAACTTATCATTGTATTCTGCAGGTCGAAAGCAGTCTTTGCCTAGAATCTAGAAAAATATATTTCTAATGAAACGTCCACCTATGAGAAAAATGAGAAAGACTGCCTTTGAAAGTGAGAGGAAACATTTCTCTGAAAGTGCTTTGCTGTGTTTTCGTTCAACTCAAAGAGGTGAACCTTTGTTTTGAATCAGCAGTTTAAAAACAACTTAGTGTAGAATCTCGAAAGGAATATTTGAGACACAATTTAGCCTGTGGTGAAATGAAAAATATCTCACCATAAAAGTAAACGGAGGCTATTTGTGAAACTGCTTTGCAATGTTTGCAAACACTTTCCAGAGGTTAACTGATGTTTTTATTCAGCAGATTAGAAACATTCTTTGTGTGGCATCTATAAACAGATATTTCCAATGAAACCCCAGCCTTGGTTAAACAAAGGAACATTGACTTTGAAACACAGAGGAGAGATATATTTGAAACAGCTTTCCTATGTCACTGTTCAACTCAGAGAGTTGAGCCTATGTTTTGATTCAGTAGTTTACAAACTAACTCGTGTAGAATCTAGAAAGGGACTTTTCAGACTGTATGGAGGAATATGGTGAAAAGACAAATATTTCACAATGAAAACTAAAGGAAGCTAATAGTGAAACGGCTGTGCAGTGTGTGCATTCACCTTCCAGAATTTAACTGATGTTTGTTTTCAGCAGCTTAGAAACACTCTATGTTTAGAATGTAAAAACAAATACTTCCAATGAAACCCTGGCCTATGGGAAAATCCAGAAGATTGGATTTGAAACCTTTACGAAGGAATCTTTGAAACTGCTTGGCTCTGTTGCCATTCAACTTAGAAAGTTGAACCTATGTTTTGATTCAACAGTTTAGGAACACATTTTCTGTAGAAGTTAGAAAGGGAACTTTCAGACTGAATGGAGGCCTACGGTGCAAAGACAAATATCTCGCAAGAAAAATTCAAGGAAGCTATTTGTGAGACTGCTTTGCAGTGTGTGCGTTGCCCTTCGATTATGTAACTGATATTTGTCTTCAGTAGCTTAGAAACAATTTTGTGTAGAATCTACAAACACATATTGCCCACGAAACAAAAGCCTATGGGAGAAACCAGAAAGACTGGCTTTGAAACCCAAAAGAATGGTATCTTTGAAATTGCTTTGCTGTGTGTCCATTCAACTCTGAGGGTTGAGCCTATATTTTTATTCAGCAGTTTAGAAACCACTTCGTGTAGAATCTGAAAGGGGACACTTCAGACTGAAATGTGGCCTATGGTGGAAAGACAAACATTTCACCATAATAACTGAAAGGAAAGTATTTGTGAAACAACTTTGCAATATTTGCATTCGCCTTCCAGACATTAAGTGATGTTTGTATTCTGGAGATTAGAAACACTGTTTGTGTAGATTCTAAAAACAGATATTTCTAATGAAACACTGGCCTTTCAGAAAAACCAGAAAGACTGTCTTTGAAACTGAGATATCAGTGAAAGTGTGAATCTGTGAATCTGTGAAGGATGTCTGTGAAATTGCTTTGCTGTGATCTCTTCAACACAGAGAGTTGAACCTATGTTTTGAATCAGTGGTTTAAACTCACTTCGTGTAGAATCCAGTAGGGACATTTCAGGCTGAATGGAAGCCTATGGTGAAAAGTAAAATATCTCACATTGAAACAAAAAGGAAGCTATTTGTGAAACTTTCTTGAAATGCTCACATCCACATTCCAGAGTTTAACGTATGTTTATATTCAGCAGGTAAGAAACACCCTGTGTGTAGAATCTAAAAACAAATAATTCCTACGAAACACCGGCGTATGGGGGAAAAAACAAAAACCAAATCAGAAAAACTGGCTTTGAAACTGAGAGGAAAAATATCGTTGAAACTTCTTTACTGTGTGTACATTCAACTCAGGGTGTTGAACCTATGTTTTGAGTCAGCAGTTTAATAACACACTTTGTGTAGAATCCAGAAAGGGACATTTCAGACCGAATGGAAGCCAATGGTGAAAAGACAAATATTTCACAATAAAAAGTAAAAGGAAGTTATTTTCAAAACTGCTTTGCAATGTGTGCATTCAGCTTCGAGAATTTAACTAATGTTTGTATTCAGCAGCTAAGAAACATTCCTTGTGTAGACTTTAAAAACAGATATTTCCAACGAAACACCAGCCTATGGGAAAAACGAGAAAGACTGTCTTTGAAAATAAGAGGAATGATATTATTGAAAATGCTTACTCTAAGTTCGTTGAACTAAGAGGTTTGAACCTCTGTTTTGATTCAGTAGTTTAGACACACTTCAGGTAGAATCTAGAAAGGGACATTTTAGATTAAATTGAGGCCTATGATAGAAAGACAAATATGTCACAATAAGAACTAAATGGGAGGTATGTGTGAAACTCCTTTGCAATATGTGGGTTCATCTTCCAGACCTTAACCGATATTTGTATTCAGTAAATTAGAAACACTTTTTGTTGAAATTAATCATATATTTCCAATAAAACACCAGCCTATATGAGAAAACTGAAAGGCACTTTCTGAAACTAAGAGGAAAGATATGGTTGAAACTACTTTGCTGTGTGTTTGTTCAACTCAGAGAGTTTAACCTACATTTTGATTCAGAAGGATAGAAACACATTTCATGTAAAATCTGGAAAGGTACATTTCAGGCTGAATGGAGGCCTATGATGAAAACACAAATATCTCACAACAAAAATTGTGGGAATCAGTTTGTGAAACTGATTTTCAATGTATACATTCACCTTCCAGAGTTTAACTGATGTTTGTATTCAGCAGATTACAAACACTCTTTGTGTAGTATCTAAAATATATCATTTCAACAAAATCCTGTCCTATGGAAAAAACAAGCAAGACTGGTTTGAAAACCAGAGAAAAGGTATCTCTGAAACTCCTTTGCTGTGTATCCGTTCAACTAAGAGAGTTGAACCCATGTTTTGAACCAGCAGTTTAGAAACATGCTTCATGTAGAATTTAGACAGGGACATTTCATTATGAATGGAGGTTTATGGTGAAACTTCAAATATCACAGCAGAAAGGAAAAGGAACTTATTTATGAAATTACTTTGCAATGTGTGCATTCACTTTCCAGAATTTAACTTATCATTGTATTCATCAGGTCAAAAGCAGTCTTTGCATAGAATCTATAAAAATATATTTCTAACAAAACGTCCACCTATGGGAAAAATGAGAAAGACTGCCTTTGAAAGAGAGAGGAAAGATTTCTCTGAAAGTGCTTTGCTGTGTTTTCGTTCAACTCAAAGAGATGAACTTTTGTTTTGATTCAGCAGTTTAATAACATACTTCCTGCAGAATCTAGAAAGGAATGTTTCAGACAGAATGGAGCGTATGGTGAAAAGAAAATTATCTCACAATAAAACTAAACTGAAGCTATTTGTGAAACTGCATTGCAATGTTTGCATACACTTTAAAGTGTTTAACTTATGTTTGTATTCAGCAGCTTCGAAACTTTCTTTGTGTGGTGTCTATAAACAGATATTTCCAATGAAATCCCAGCCTTGGGAAAACAAAGGAACATTGATTTTGAAACACAGAGGAAAGATATATTTTAAACGGCTTTGCTGTGTCATTGTTCAACTCAGAGAGTTGGGCCTGTATTTTGATTCAGTAGTTTACAAACTAAATTCGTGTAGAAGGTATAAAGGGCCCTTTCAGATGGAACGGATGCCTGTGGTGAAAAGAGAAATATTTCACAATGAAAATTAAAGGAAGCTAATTGTGAAACTGCTGTGCAGTGTGTGCATTCACCTTCCAGAATTTAACTGATGTTTGTATTCAGCACCTTAGAAACACTCTATGTTTATAATGTAAAAACAAATACTTCCAATGAAATCCTGGCCTATGGGAAAACCCAGAAGACTGGATTTGAAACTTTTACAAAGATAGCTTTGAAACTGCTTTGCTGTGTTTCCATTCAACTTAGAAAGTTGAACCTATGTTTTGATTCAACAGTTTAGGAACACACTTTCTGTAGATGCCAGAAAGGGAACTTTCAAACTGAATGGAGGCCTAAGGTGCAAAGACAAAAATCTCACAATTTTTGTGAGACAAAAATCTCACAAAATTCATGGAAGCTATTTGTGAAACTGTTTTGCAATGTGTGCACTGACCTTCGATAATGCAACCAATATTTGTATTCAGTAGCTTAGAAAAAATTTTGTGTAGAATGTGCAAACACATATTGCCCATGAAACACCAGCTATGGGAGAAACCAGGAAGACTAGCTTTGAAACGCAAAAGTAATATATCTTTGAAAATGCTTTGCTGTGTGTCAATTCAACTCTGAGAGTTGAGCCTATATTTTGATTCAGCAGTTTAGAAACCACTTCCTGTAGAATCTGAAAGGGGACTCTGCAGACTGAAATGTGGCCTATGGTTAAAAGACAAACATTTCACTATAATAACTAAAAGGAAACTATTTGTGAAACAACTTTGCAATATTTGCATTCACCTCCCATACTTTAAGTGATGTTTGTATTCAGGAGATAAGAAACACTCTTTGTGTAGAATCTAAAAGCAGATATTTCTAATGAAACACTGGCCTATGAGAAAACCAGAAAGACTGTCTTTGAAACTCAGATATCTGTGAAAGTGCGAGTCTGTGAATCTGTGAAGGATATCTATGAAATTGCTTTGCTGTAGTCTCTTCAACACAGAGAGTTGAACCTATGTTTTGAATCAGTGGTTTAAACACACTTTGTTTAGAATCCAGTAGGGACATTTCAGGCTGAATGGAAGCCTATGGTGAAAGGTAAAATATCTCACATTGAAAACTAAAAGGAAGATTTTTGCGAATCTTTCTTGAAATACTCACATTCACATTCCAGAGTTAAAAGTATGTTTACATTCAGCAGCTTAGAAACACCCTTTGTGTAGAATCTAAAAACAAATAATTCCAACGAAACACCAGCCTATGGGGGGAAAACTACCAAAAACCATAACAGAAAACTGGCTTTGAAACTCAGAGGAAAAATATCATTGAAACTGCTTTACTGTGTGTCCATTCAACTCAGAGTGTTGAACCTGTGTTTTGATTCACCAGTTTAGAAACACATTTTGTGTAGAATCTAGAAAGGGACATTTCAGACTGAATGGAAGAAAATGGTGAAAAGACAAATATTTCAAAATAAAAAGTAAAAGAATGTTATTTTCAAAACTGCTTTGCAATGTGTGCATTCACCTTAGAGAATTTAACTGATGTTTGTATTCAGCAGCTAATAAACATTCTTTGTGTAGATTTTAAAAACAGATATTTCCAATGAAACACCAGCCTATGGGAAAAACGAGAAAGACTGTCTTTGAAATTAAGAGGAAAGACATCATTGAAAATGCTTACCCTAAGTTCGTTAAACTAAGAGGTTTCAACCTCTGTTTGATTCAGTAGTTTAGAAGCACACTTCAGGTAGAATCTAGAAGGGACATTTTAGATTAAATGGAGGCCTATGATAGAAAGACAAATATGTCACAATAAAAACTAAATAGAAGGTATGTGTGAAACTGCTTTACAATATGTGGGTACATCTTCCAGACTTTAACCGATATTTGTATTCAGTAGCTTAGAAACACTTTTTGTTGAATTTAATCAGATATTTCCAACAAAACCACAGCCTATTGGAAAAAAACTGAAAGGCACTGTTTGAAACTGAGAGGAAAGATATGTTTGAAACTACTTTGCTGTGTGTTTGTTCAACTCAGAGAGTTTAACCTATGTTTTGATTCAGAAGGATAGAAACACAGATCATGTAAAATCTGGAAAGGTACATTTCAGGCTGAATGGAGGCCTATGATGAAAAGAAAAATATCTCACAGCGAAAATTATACAAATCAGTTTGTGAAACTGATTTTCAATGTATGCATTCAACTTCCAGAGTTGAACTGATGTTTGTATTCAGCAGATTAGAAACACTCTTTGTGTAGTATCTAAAATATATCATTCCAACAAAATGCCATCCTATGGAAAAAACAAGCAAGACTGGTTTGAAAACCAGAGAAAAGGTATCTCTGAAACTCTTTTTCTGTGTATCCATTCAACTAAGAGAGTTGAACCTGTGTTTTGAACCAGCAGTTTAGAAACATGCCTCATGTAAAATGTAGAAGGGGACATGTCATAATGAATGCAGGTTTATGGTGAAACTTCAAATATCACAACAGAAAGGAAAAGGAAGTTATTTATGAAACTACTTTGCAATGTGTGAATTCACTTTCCAGAATTCAACTTATCATTGTATTCAGCAGCTCTAAAGCAGTCTTTCCCTAGAATCTACCAAAATACATTTCTAACGAAATGTCCACTTAAGGGAAAAATGAGAAAGACGGCCTTCGAAACTGAGAGAAAATATTTCTCTGAAAATGCTTTGCTGTGTTTTCGTTCAACTCAAACTAATGAACCTTTGTTTTGATTCAGCAGTTTAAAAACCAACTTGCCAATAAAATATTTTATTCCCTGTCTATACTTCTCAGTGTTTAGATAAATGTAATTATTAGTAATTCTTGCCATGTCACAACTTCCTCTTTTGGATAAAATACATTTGTCTGTTTCAATATTTTTCTCAGTGATATGAACATATAATTCCATGCATATTCCAAGATGCATAGCTCTTCAGAAAGAATATGACACTTTATTAATCTACCATACGAAGCTATACTCATATGATTGCATATGATACACAAAGATCAGTTAATCCATTTTTTCTCTTGATTTCCTAAAATTCAGAGCACAAAAATGTCAAAGCAGACTTTGAAAACATATTTCATGCGATAATAGTACCACTTTTGTTTTTAGAATGTTACACTTCAAAGTATTTTTGTGTAAATCTGCTTTATTTTGTTGTTGATTTGGAATAAATGTTCAGAAAACATTAATATCTAACCACATTCTGTTTATTCTTTTCATTAAATGATACACTTCTTTCTTTGAAAAACATTTCCAGGGTCTAATTTGGGCACAGACACTACCTGTTCAATCAATCAGGCAAACTCTTGAAGTCGTCAATCTTCTCTTATGTATACTGATGTCAGTTATTGAATTTAAAATTCTAGTATTTTAATTGACCTATACAATAAAGTACTTTCTTTAATTGTCAATTTTCTCTCTCTCTCTCTCTGTGTATATGTATAAATATGTATTTACATATATATAAATATATATATACACACACACATATTTGTGTATATATGCACACATACACATTTATATATATACATATATGTACATATATACATGTCTGTTCTGTGGGAGTGTGTGTATGTAATTTTACCTTAGGTTCTGTGGCACATGTGCACATCATGCAGTATTGTTGCACAGGTACATACGTGTCAATGTGCTTTGCTGCCTCCATCACCCATGTCAGCTATATCTGACAATACTCCCCGTGTTATCCCTCCCCAACCACCCTACCCTCTGCTGTCCCCCCCCAGGCTCCTCCAACAGACCTCAGTTTGTGATGCTCCGCTCTCTTCGTCCATGAGTTCTCATTGTTCAACACCGGCATATAAGTGAGAACGTGTGATGTTTCATTTTCTGTTCTTGTGCCAGTTTGCTTAGAATGATGGTTTCCAAATTCAAACATGCACTACAAAGGACACAAACTCGTCATTCTTTATGGCTGCATAGTATTCCATGCTGTACCTGTGCCACATTTTCCTTATCCAGTCTATCATAAGTGGGCATTTGTGTTGGTTCCAGGTCTTTGCTATTGTAAGCAGTGCTGCAATGAACATACGTGTGCGTGTGTCTTTACAACAGAAGAGTCTATCAAACTTTGGATATATACCAGGTAATGGGATTGCTGGGTCAAATGGAATTTCTATTTCTACGTCCTTGAGGAATCACCACACTGTCTTCCACAGTGGTTGAACTAACTTATGCTCCCATCAACAGTGTCAAAGTGTTCCTGTTTCTCCACATCCTCTCCAGCATCTGTTGTCTCCAGATGTTTTAATGATCGCCATTCTAACTGGCATGAGATGGTATCTCAATGTGGTTTTGATTAGCGTTTCTCTAATGACCAGTGATGATGAGCATTTCTCCATATGTTTGTTGGCCTCATATATGTCTTCTGCTGAAAAGTGTCTGTTCACGTCCTTCGCCCACTTTTGAACTGATTTGTTTGTTTGTTTGCCTTTTTCTTGTAAATGTCTTTTAGTTCTTTGTAGATTCTGGATATTCGCCCTCTGTGAGATGGGGAGATTGCAAACAGATTTTCCCATTCTGTTGGTTGCCAGTTCACTCTAATGATTGTTTCTCTTGCTGTACGGAAGCTCTGGAGATTAATTAGATCACATTTGCCTATTTTGGTTTTTGTTGCCAGTGCTTTTGGTGTTTTAGTCATGAAGTTCTTGCCTACGCCTATGTCCTGAATAGTCTTGCCTAGGATTTCTTCTGGGGTTTTTATGGTGGTTGGTCTTATGTTTAAGTCTAAAAGTATGGAAATCTTCACGAATTTGTGTGTCATTCTTGTGCAGGGGCCATGCTCATCTTCTGTGTATCGTTCCCGTTTTACTACATGTGCTGATGAAGCGAGCACAAGTGTTCATCTTCATTCTACTTAACATTCTAAGGTATGTTCACTAGATCTGTGTTTCACTTCACAGATAAAAAATAAACTTTTAGGCTACTTTTAAAAAGAACAGATTTGTTTTTCACCTAAAAGTGGCTCACATACCCATGTTTATGCTGAAAAACTCTTCTTTCATAGCACTTTTTATGATTTTCCTTGGATCATTAAATAATCGTTCTCACTCCCCGCTTTCGGGCTGGCAGTTAAGTCCTGTTTCTAAAGCAGCTTTTGTTGCAGATCATGAGGTAAAACCACTTTTCCATTCTTCTTTCCAGTTTCCTTGGGAAATACATGTGAATGGCCAGTGGATGCCCTGGATTAATCAATTGTGAAGTCAACTAAAATGCTAAATGTGGCCTTCAGTGTTATCCATCCTTAAAGCAGACACATTGCAAATACTGTTAATAAGTCCACACGGGTACCTTTCCCCTCTAAAATTTATTCTCTTGATTTCTAAATACTATGGCTTAGTTTTCAGGATGGTTCCCTATTTTCCCACTTGATTTCATAAAATAATGAAATTCTTATGTCCTTCTTGGAACAGAGTCACAGTCCAATGCACATCATTTTACACACACACATTCATACACTCAAGAATATGGCTGTCCTTCTGACACTTTCTGTGGGCCAAAGCTGAGCATCAGTTATGTGCTATGAGTTGTCCAGCAGCAGCAGCCACTACAAATCCGCTGACTCCCTCACTTCTTTAGGAAAAATCTGTTGTGTCAAGTCATCTTGTTTTATAACAGGAAACATCATGAGTGCTAGTCAAATCTATATGAATTTAGTACCTTGTATTTGACACGGCATGACCCTGAGTTAAACCTAAAGGTTTTGTCCCATAAAACAGTCATAATGGGCTGCACCTCTATTATTTTACTGTTACCTACTACTATTTCTACCACCTCCAGCAATACCAGCACTGTAATGACTATTGCTACTTCTACAACACTAGGATGACATATAGCACTCAGGATGCAACAGTTTCCTGATGATTCTCATTTAATACTCAAAGCAGCTCTTATGAAATAGAAGCTATCAATATGTCTGTTTTATAAATGTACAAAGGAAAGCACAAAGCAGCTAAGTACTTTGCCCAAAGTCACACGGCTAGTAAGTGGCAGAATAAGAATACAAATTCTGGCTTTCTAGCTCCAGAACAGTACACTGCCCTGTATTACCACACTTACTTAACAACACCAGATATGGGATTGATGTATAAAGAGACATTTAGTTTGTGTGTTTTACGTGTTGAAGTGAGAAATACGAATTTCCTTGCCAGTATAGCTGCAAATATGATGATATCTTTTAATTTTTCTAATTAATTGGAAGAGATCCACCTATTTTATTAGCAGTGGAATCTTCTTCTTGAGGTCTTCATTCCCAACTCTTGCTAGTTTTTAAAGAAGCTGAGGGGACTTCTCAGTCTTCCAAAGAGCAGACGGGCGGCTGGGTTATTGGATCACTTCCCTGCTGCTTGGCCTTCATCCTCACTGTCACAGTTTCCCCAGGATGACCAAATCCCCATTGCTCCACAGGCCCATCTACTGTGGTAACTATGTCTTGCTAGATTATTCATTCAGCAAAAGCTTTTAGTGACCACATAATATAGGCAGGCCCTGTTCTTCCTTACTAGCTGGACTGCAAAGAAGTTCACGAGAGATATAAAGAGCTTCTCCTTAAGAAGTTTATCTTCTGCTGGGAGAGATAGACAACAAGGAAGGAGGCCAATAACTAAGGAAAATAACAACAGATAGTTATGAGTGTCCAAAGGAAAGAAGTAGGAAATACAGAGTGTAGTTCTGTTAAAGATAGGCAGGCAGAGCATCTGTAAGGAGGTGTCATTTAAGACCCGCAATCATAAGAAATGTCCTCAAATTGGATGATGATAATGGTGTACAACGCTGAATATATTGAAAGTATGTTTGAATTGGTAATTGTAATCAAGGGAATGTTATGATATATAAATTACATTTCAATAAACCTGTCAGATATGTATATATATATATATATATGTGTGTGTATACACACACACATATATATATATATACATATATATATAACCAGATATTGATATCCAGCAGTGGTATGACCAGTAGTAGACGGCTTTGTATTTTCTGCTACGGTGCCTACTGAAAATTCTGTTACCTAATTTGGGTAAATTCAGTTTTTATCTGAGATTTGGCTCTTTTGGGTAGATTATCACTTGTTCATCTGAGTTACAGTTTTTACACTTCTGTAGTCTGTGAGTTTAAACCTTAAAAATCTTTTGCTTGCTAATTATTGATAGTGTTTAGGAGGGAGGAACCTGAGATCTCATTACTCAAGTGTTAGATAGTAATTATTTTAATCAATTCATAATTCCAGCTTCTGTATATTTTCAATAATCTAAGCTTAAGCATATCATTGCATTTCTCTAGGTGACCTTCATTAGAGTATTTGTTTCCACATGGCCTAACACCCAATCATACTTAACATACCAATTTCAAAATTAGTCATAAGATGTGGCTGTGCTCCTACCCAGACTCTCAACTTGAATTGTTATCTCCTTAATCGTCACCTGTGAAGCGAGAGACCAGGTGGATGTAATAATTGAATCATTGAGGCAGTTTCCCTATGCGAGGGAGTTCTCACGAGATCTGCTGGCTATACAAGTGTTTGGCAGTTTCTCCGTAATTCATTCTTTCTCATACTGCGTTCAGGCTCTGGGCTTCAAATGATTGTTCCAGCTCAGCTTCTGGAGTAGCTGGGACCACAGTTGCATGCCACCACACCTAGCTAATAATTTTGTATTTTTTTTTACAGACGGGGTTTCACCATGTTGGCTGTGATGGTCTTGATCTCTTGACCTGGTGATGCAAAATTTCCTGCCTTCAAAAGTGCTAGAATAACAGCTGTGAGACACCTCGCCCCAGTTTTATTTATTTATTTACTTATTTATTGATTTATTTATTTACTTAGAGGCAGGCGGGTGGCCTGGCATTAGTTAATTATTGAATTCATTTAATTACTATCATCATGTATATATTTTTTAACAGAGACAGGGTTCCTTTCACAATTATTGCCAGGCTTGTCTAGATGTTCTCACCTCAGGTTATATACACAGACCAGGCTCCCAAAGGGCGTGGGATTAAAAGCCTGGTGCTCCACGCATGGCTATTTGTATGCTGATTTACTTATCTATTAATGGATATATTTAGAGGCAGACTCGAATGTATTTATTTATTCATTTACTTACGTACCTATGGAGAAGCAGGTCGCATGTACATATGTATCTATTTATTTATATATTTGCAGGCAGCCTTGAATATGTGTATATATCTATCTAGTCATCTAATAATTTAGAGGCAGGCTCACATTTACTGATTTATTTATTTAGACCCAGGTCCGCAACATTTATTTACATACTTATATACGTGTGTGCAGGCTTACATTTATTTATTTACTTATCTATCTGTAAAATGATTTAGAGGCAGGCTTGCATTTATTTACTTAGATGCAGGCTCGTATTTATTTATTTATTTATTATTTTAGACAGAGTCTTGCTCTGTCACCAGGCTGGAGTGCAGTGGTGCAATCTTGGCTCGCTGCAACCTCCATCTCCTGGGTTCACGTGATTCTCCCGCCTCAGCATCTCAAGTAACTTGAACCACAATGGCGTGACACCGCACCTGGCTAATAGTTTTGTATTTGAATGGAGACGGGTTTCGCCATGTTAGCCAGGATTGTCTCGATCCCTTGACCTTGTGATCCGCCCATCTTGGCTTCCCAAAGAGCTAGAATTACAGCCATGAGCCACAGCACCTGGCCTTTAAATATTTATTTTCTTACCTATTTATATATGTACTTAAAGGCAGGGATACCGGCTTGCATTTATTTATTTATTTAATTTCATCTTATTATATTTGTAAATAGAGACTGGGTTTCCTTAAACATCTTGGACAGGCTGGTCTCCGTGTCATGATCTCAGGTGATATACCTGGCTCAAGCTCTCAATGGGCGGGGAATTAGAAGCATGAACCTCCAAGCATGGCTATATATTGATTGAGTTATCTATATGTTAATGTATTTATTTAGAGACAGACTCCTATTTATTTGACTTTTTATTTTCTGGCTTACTTATGGAGAAGCAGGTCACATTTATTTATTTATTTATTTATTTATTTATTTGTAGGAAGTCTTCAATTCACGTACTTATTCAGCTATCTAATTATTTAGAGGCCGAGTCACATTTACTCATTTATTTATTTAGACACAAACGCGAAACCTTTACTGATATACATATGTATTTGTGTTCAGGCTTGCATTTATTCATGTATGTATCTGTATGTATACAGATTTAGAGGCAGGCTTGAATTTATTGACTTGGATACAGGCTGGCATTTATTGATGTATTTACTTAGTTAGTTAGTTTCACATCATTATGCTTTTAAACAGAGACAGTATTTGTTTCACCCTTTGGTCAGGCTTGTCTGGGTGTCCAGACCTCAGGTGATATACCCAGCTCAGGCTCCCAGTGGGTGAGGGATGAAAATCATGTGCCACCATGTGGGTCGGTTTATTTATTGTTTTATTTATCAATATATTAATCGAATTATTTAGAGGCAGACTCGATATTATCTATTCATTTAAGGATGTTCTTACTTATGGAGAAATAGGTCGCATTTCTTTGTTTATATATTTGGAGACAGGCTTAGATTCATGTATTTATGTCTCTGGCTATCTGATTATTAGGAGGCAGGCTCACATTTACTGATTTATTTATTTGTATCCAGGCTGGCAACATTTATTTCTTGACTTATCTAACTCTACAATGATTTAGAGGCAGGCTTGCATTTATTTACTTAGATGCAGGCTCACCTTTATTTATGTATTTATGTATCTATTTATTTTAGTTGGAGTCCTGCTCTGTCACAGGGCTGGAGTGCAGTGGCACAGTCTTGGCTCACTGCAACATCTGCATCCTGCGTTCAAGCGATTCTTCCACCTCAGACTCCAGAGTAGCTGGGACCACAGGTGCGCAACATCATGCCTGGCTAATAATTTTGTCGTTTTATTAGAGACGAGGTTTCACCATGCTGGCCAGGATGGTCTCGATCTCGTGACCTCGTGATCCACCTGCTTCCGTCTCCCAAAGTGCTCGGAATACAGGCGTCTGCCACCGTGCTTGGCCAAGGGATTCATTCTCAACTTGCGTCAGAGTGTTCAGATTATTTTCTGATGAACATACTTTATAAATGTTTGACAATAAAATATTTTATTACCTGTCTATACCTCTCAGTGTTTAGATAAATGTAATTATTAGTAATTCTTGCAAGGTCACAACTTCCTCTTTTGGATAAAATCCATTTGTCTGTTTCAATATTTTACTCAGTGGTATTAACATATAATTCCATGCACATTCCAAGATGTATAGCTCTTCAGAAAGAATATGACACTTTATTAATCTACCATACGAAGCTATACACATATGATTGCATGTGATACACAAAGATCAGTTAATCCATTTTTTCTCTTGATTTCCTAAAATTCAGAGCACAAAAATGTCAAAGCAGACTTTGAAAACATATTTCATGCGATAATAGTACCACTTTAGCTTTTAGCATGTTACACCTCAAAGTATTTTTGTGTAAATTTGCTTTATTTTGTTGTTGATTTGGAATCAATGTTGAGTAAACATTAATATCTAACCACTTTCTGTATATTTTTTTCTTTAAACCTTACACTTCTTTCTTGGAAAACCATTTCCAGGTTCTAATTTGGTCACAGACACTACCTGTTCAATCAATTAGGCAAACTCTTGAAATCGTCAGTCTTCTCTTTTGTAAACTGATGTCAGTTATTGAATTTAAAATTCTAGTATTTTAATTGACCTATACAATAAAGTACTTTCTTTAAGTTGTCAGTTTTCTCTCTCTCTCTCTCTCGCTCTCTGTGTATATATATTTAAATATATATATGTATTTATATATATAAATATATAAATATACACACACACATATACATGTATATACACACACATACACATTTATATATATACATATATGTACATATATATATCTCTGTGTGCATGTGTGTGTGTAATTTTACTTTAGGTTCTGGGGTACATGTGCACATCATGCAGCATTGTTGCATAGGTACATACGTGGCAATGTGCTTTGCTGCTTCCATCACCCATGTCAGTTATATCTGACATTTCTCCCCGTGTTATCCGACCCCAACCGCCCTACCCTCTGCTGTCCCTCCCCTAGTCTCCTCCAACAGACCTCACTGTGTGATGCTCCACTCCCTTCTTCCATGAGTTCTCATTGTTCAACACCGGCCTATGAGTGAGAACATGTGATGTTTCATTTTGTCTTCTTGTGTCAGTTTGCTTAGAATGATGGTTTCCAGATTCAACCATGTCGCTACAAAGGACACAAACTCGTCATTTTTTATGGCTGCATAGTATTCCAGGCTGTACCTGTGCCACATTTTCCTTATCCAGTCTATCATGAATGGGCATTTGGGTTGGTTCCAGGTCTTTGCTATTGTAAGCAGTGCTGCAATGAACATACGTGTGTGTGTGTCTTTACAACAGAACAGTCTATCAAAATTTGTTTATATACCAGGTAATGGGATTGCTGGGTCAAATGGAATTTCTCTTTCTAGGTCCTTGAGGAATCACCACACCGTCTTCCACAGTGGTTGAACTAATTTATGCTCCCACCAACAGTGTCAAACTGTTCCTGTTTCTCCACATCCTCTCCAGCATCTGTTGTCTCCAGATGTTTTAATGATCACCATTCTAACTGGCATGAGATGGTATCTCAATGTGGTTTGGATTTGCGTTTCTCTAATGACCAGTGATGATGAACATTTCTCCATATGTTTGTTGGCCTCATATATGTCCTCTGTTGAAAAGTGTCTGTTTATGTCCTTCGCCCCCTTTTGAACTGATTTGTTTGTTTGTTTGCCTTTTTCTTGAATATTTCTTTAAGTTCTTTGTAGATTCTGGATATTCGCCCTCTGTGAGATGGGGAGATTGCAAACAGATTTTCCCATTCTGTTGGCTGCCAGTTCACTCTAATGATTGTTTCTCTTGCTGTACAGAAGCTCTGGAGATTAATTAGATCCCATTTGCCTATTTTGGTTTTTGTTGCCAATGCTTTTGGTGTTTTAGTCATGAAGACCTTGCCTATGCCTATGTCATCAATGGTCTTGCCTAGGTTTTCTTCTAGGGTTTTTATGGTGGTAGGTCTTATGTTTAAGTCTAAAAGTATGGAAATCTTCACGAATTTGTGTGTCATCCTTGTGCAGGGGCCATGCTCATCTTCTGCGTATCATTCCCATTTTACTATATGTGCTGCTGAAGCGAGCACAAGTGTTCATCTTCATTCTACTTAACATTCTAAGCTATGTTCACTAGATCTGTGTTTCACTTCACAGACAGAAAATAAACATTTAGGCTACTTTTAAAAAGAACAGATTTGTTTTTCACCTAAATGTGGCTCACATACCCATGTTTATGCAGAAAAACTCTTCTTTCATGGCACTTTTTATGATTTTCCCTGGATCATTAAATAATTGTTCTCACTCCCTGCTTTCGGGCTGGCAGTTAAGTCCTGTTCCTAGAGCAGCTTTTGTTGCAGATCATGAGATCAAACCACTTTTCTAGTCTTCTTTCCAGTTTCCTTGGACAATACATGTGAAGGGCCAGTGGATCCCCTGGATGAATCAATTGTGAAGTCAACTAAAATGCTCAATGTGGTCTTCAGTGTTATCCATCCTTAAAGCGGACACATTGCAAATACTGTTAATAAGTCCACACCGGTACTTTTCCCCTCTAAAATTGATTCTCTTGATTTCTAAATACTATGGCTTAGTCTTCAGGAGGGTTCACTATTTTCCCACTTGATTTCATAATATATTGAAACTCTTATGTCCTCCTTGGAACAGAGTCACAGTGCAATGCACGTCATTTTACACACACACATTCACACACTCAAGAATATGGCTGTCCTTCTGACACTTTCTGTGGGCCAAAGCTGAGCATCAATTATGCGCTATGAGTTGTCCAGCAGCAGCAGCAGCCACTACAAATCTGGTGACTCCCTCACTTCTTCAGGAAAATCTGTTGTGTCAAGTCATCTTGTTTTATGACAGGAAACATCATGAGTGCTAGTCAACTCTATAAAAATTTAGTACCTTGTATTTGACACGTCTTGTCCCTGAGCTAAATCTAAAGTTTTTGCCCCATAAAACAGTCATAATGGGCTGCACCTCTATTATTTTGCTGCTACCTCCTACTATTTCTACCACCTCCAGCAATACCAGCACTGTAAAGAAAACTGCTACTTCTACAACACTAGGATGACGTATGGCACTCAGTATGCGACAGTTTCCTGATGATTCTCATTTAATACTCAAAACAGCACTTATGATATGGAAGCTATCAATATGTCGGTTTTATCAATGTACAAAGGAAAGCACAAAGCAGCTAAGAACTTTGCCCAAAGTCACACGGCTAGTAAGTGGCAGAATAAGAATACAAATTCTGGCCTTCTAGCTCCAGAACTGTACACTGCCCTGTATAACCACATTTAGTCACAACATCAGATATGGGATTGATGTATAAAGAGACATTTAGTTTGTGTGTTTTTCGTGTTGAAGTGAGAAATACGAATTTCTTTGCCAGTATAACAGCAAACATGATGATATCTTTTCATTTTTCTAATTAATTGGAAGAGATCCATCTATTTTATCAGCAGTGGAATCTTCCTCTTGAGGTCTTCACTCCCAACTCTTGCTAGTTGTTAAAGAAGCTGAGGGGTCTTCTCAGTCTTCCAAACAG
>PVKV010032838.1:0-19363 GCA_004027835.1 Alouatta palliata
GCCCTTTGTCAGATGGGTAGACTGCAAAAATTTTTTCCCATTCTGTTGGTTGCCGATTCACTCTAATGACTGTTTCTTTTGCTGTGCAGAAGCTGTGGAGTTTGATTAGGTCCCATTTGTCTATTTTGGCTTTTGTTGCCAATGCTTTTGCTGTTTTGGTCATGAAGTCCTTGCCTATGCCTATGTCCTGAATGGTTTTTTAGTTCCACAGAAGTCCTATCTGAGTTTCTCTGCTACTCACTACCAAGGTATCCACTTCTAACACTGTAGACAGTTTCTGAAATTTATAAAAGTAGAATTGTACAACATATATTCTCCTGTACCTGGAACCTTTACTTTAACAATATGATTACAAAAATTATCCATTCTTATTGTTTTAATATACTTCATGGTATAAATATGCCATGATTTATGTATTTATTCTCCTGTTTTTGTACAACTATGCAAAATTTATGGATAGTTCAACAGAGACACATTTAAAAGTTTAAAAGTAGCATAGTAAAGAGTTTCCTGAAATTATATCTGATCTGAAATTTATGGTGTTTAAGTTGGAGATAATTAGCTGCGTTATATAATAATTAGGTAAGTGCAGGGTGATAATCAAGATGAAAAAGAGGGTAGCTTAAACAAAAGCATGCTATATTAAAATGGCACTAAAGTATAAAATATCTTTATACCTTAAGATATAGCAGAGGTAAAGGAAGTGATCAGAGAGCCATGATGTAGCTAATTGCTTGATGTCTTTAAATTTCATGTCATAAGGTATGGATTTTTTTCTTATAGGCAATAAAAATTTTATTAAATATTCATTGAAATAAATGTATGGTTGCAATCCATGCATTAGAAGGACATTCAGTGAGAAAGTATCTGTATTTCTCTTTTCTCCTATCCTCTGAACTCCTGTGAATGCTTTGAATAGACATCAATTTAAACACATACAGGGAAAACACACACACACACACACAAACACACACGCACCCCTGTGTAATTCTGTCCACAGAGCTAGTATCCTGGGCTACAAGACAAGTGAGAGATAGTGCTGAGAGGAAAGAGGTTGGGGGACAAATGAAGAATAGTCTATATGATCATCAGCTCAAGCCCACCCCCTGTGAGGAGTTGGGGAACTTGAGGAATCTTTGTTGATCAAATGTTCATATGCCTGATGCATCATTAATAAACTGTATACTTAGGGTTTACTATAAGAAACCAAAACTTGTATAAGACTTTGCCAAGTCTAAATGCAGTCTTCTGTAGCTCTCAATATGGGGCTTAGGAACCTTGTTTAAGTGGAGGAAAGATAAAAATGAACATAATATTTCCCATAATTTAGTGCAGGTAATCATTAGTGTATGACATAACATTGCTCAGAGATTGAGGACCTAATTGAGATTATCCTAGTAGTGAGGCTGGGAATGTTCTTTGGATAATCCAGGGAAGCTACCTTTTTGATCAAAGAATTATCTTGCTTTGGAGACATTCAGGAAAGAACTAAGAAGAACAAGAAATAGATCAAAAAGCTATGCCAGGAAACTCACACATGTTCTGGGACAAACACAGGCAATTTGTAATATACGGGTGAACTTTAAAGAAACTCATTTTTCAGACTTTCAGGGAAACGGCAAGTGCCATTCATTAAGTACACCCTCACTCTCCCAAGAAAGAAGACTTGATGGATAGATGGAAATTAAAATTTGCTTGTGAAAAGAATTTAATGGTTATGAAAATACTGCTTGTATTTTCCCATCTGGAATGGAAGCTGCTGCTTCTTTCTGTCTTCTGATGTGGGGTTCAGTGGCCTCTGCCACTCTGCCTTTCCTCTGTTCCTCGACAAGCAAAATTCATTTACTCCTGTACCTATGATGTTGCCATTACTATCACTATTACCATGGGTGATTAGTCTTTAACTGTCAGTGCCAAGTATACCTGGACTGCTCTACCATGCAGCCCAAGTGTCCCCTCAACTATGAGAGAACAGAGTTAGCAGCCAACACACCTGGCAGCAGCTAACAAAGCTCTCATGCTCTCCTATCAACATGTCAGCACCAGAGAACTTAAAAAATCAGTTCCACTCAACACTCTAGCTGCAGCTCAGACTGTCCTGCCTACTGCTCTCCTGACATATTTGCTGTTCTGCTCAAAAGGAGTAATCTTCCTGTGGCAGCTGTGTGTGCTTAGTGACTCATTATTAAAGGGTCCTAATAGAAATGGCAGAGAAGAAAAAGTCAAAACAGAATAATGGTATTCTGAGAGAAGACAGCAGTGCAATAACGATAAAAACAAAAAAACTCCTGTCTGTTTACAATGCCTTCAGTCATAATCAGTCAGAATTCCAGGGAGTAGCTGGAGCAAGCCTTGTTAGGTTGCAAAGAGAGGACTTCAAACTGGTTTGGGGAGAATTGAGGGGAGCTACTTTGCAGAAAAATATCATCATATGTCCTCACATTTTCCCTTCAAGTCGTATATGGAAAACAATACATGTTGTATGACACATTTACATAATTGTGGGAATATTATAGTTAGCCCCAAGTAACTTATCCAGAGAGACTCTGGCCAACCTAGACCCTATCTGTAACTCTTGGGACCAAAAATTCCATCATAATATCAGACTGGGAGCTCATGATAATGTACTATAGGCTCTGAAGATACATCATCAAAATATCAACCTGAAAAAATCTAGAATTCAGGCAAGAAATGTAGTCCCTATGTATGTTATTTGTTAGAACTGCTAAAATAAAATACCACAGCGAGGTGGCTTTAACAACAGAAATTTATTTTCTCATAGGTATAGAGGCTAGGAGTGCTAGGAGTGCAAGATCTAAGTATAGGCCAGGCTATTTCTTAGGAAGTTTCTCTCCTTGGCTTGTCTTTTAGTGAGTCTTTGTCCTAACCTCCTGCCCTTATAAGAACAGCTGTCCCATGGCATTGGGACCTACCGTATGGCCTCATTTCACCTCAATTACTTTCCTAAAGCCCTATCACAAACTTCAGTCACATTCTGAGATTCTTGGGGTTAGGAATTCAACATACAAATTTTGTGAGGACCCACGCCCATAACACTAGCTCTAATAAGAGATAACATTGAATTAATGATGTGATATCACAAGCAATAGGACACTCAACAAAGCCCAAGCCTATCTAAGGTCATGGAAACTTCGGTTCTCTGTTTATAAGTGAGTCACTAGGTATACCATCAAGGCTCTGCTTTCCTGAAGGACAAAATACCTAGAAAAATATCCCCTGATGTGAAGATCAACGTGTTTTCCCAATGGTTTATTTCCAGATTCCTTTTGTGGGGTCAAAAGCTATGTAGAGAAATAGAAAAAATCTTTTCAACATGTTAAAATGAAAGTGAAAGACGAATATCTTATAGGATAGTTACTCCTTTTGTGGCATCTGCAACTGTATTCTCTCATACATCCGGGAAACAAGCAAATTAAATCTAACCAATTTGTTGTCTTAGGTAAAGTTCTATGTTTTGTGGGTGAAATCTATATGCTGCCACTAGCCGAGAAAGAAATCGCTACTGTAGCGGTGACTGCAACATGTACCAGTGAGGTTAGCCCCTGTAGGATTCCTAATCAACTGCAACATGTACCAGTGAGGTTAGCCCCTGTAGGATTCCTAATCAACTGCAACATGTACCAGTGAGGTTAGCCCCTACAGGATTCCTAATCAACTGCAACATGTACCAGTGAGGTTAGCCCCTGTAGGATTCCTCATCAACTGCAACATGTACCAGTGAGGTTAGCCCCTGTAGGATTCCTAATCAAGTGCAACATGTACCAGTGAGGTTAGCCCCTGTAGGATTCCTAATCAAGTGCATTTCTCTGGGGCACCTGAATGACGTAATACTGTCAGCTACTCTATATTGAATCTTTGCCATGTTTTGTTGTTGTTGGGTGTGTGTGTGTGTATTTGTTGTATTTAGTCTTGCAAATGGAGAAAGAGCATCCAATACAGTACCTAATCAATCACATTGTTCTCAGAAGTAGAAATTTCAGAAATGTTTCAGGTAGCCAAGAGAGTCATTTTACAGTCAAATACTCCTAGAAATGTGATTTTAAAAAGAGAAGAGAAAAATAATAAATCACCTCAAATTTACGTCTACCTTACCATTCTTGTCTCAGGAAGCTGGTGTAAGCAAGAAATAAAATATATGTATTTTTTAAATTATAAACTTACAAACAAAGAGACTAATAAACATTCCAGAGCCCTGAATTCTAGTAAATTACTTTTTATATTAATGGAAGCCAATGTAAGCATCACAGCAGTAATTCAGTCACAAAATAGATAGCTTCATGACTTTTACTTACAAATTATCCATAAATTGTTTTTCTTCTTAGATGATTTGGATAGCTCATATTTGTGTCTAGATTGACCAGGCAAGAGATTATAACTATATAGGGTATTACTACCCCAAATATACTTAAAATATTAAGTTATTTTTAAATGACTAGAGGAATAAGATATTTGGGTGTGAAATCTCCTGCATTACCTAATTTAGGTTATGAATGATACAGTACGGCAGCCGAGAGCTTGGTAGCAGTTATGCCATGGATTCTGGAGATATGTTAAGTACCTATATGTACTTTGAGTATTGCAGCAGGCAGGTACTACGATGGTCCTCAATACTATCCACCGCCTCTTATTCACACCCTTGTGTAATAGCCTCTCCACTTGAATATATGTTAGCCTAGTGAGTTGCTTCTAACCAATAGGATAGAGCGAAGGTGATGGAGGATAGAAACGCTATTCTCATGATTAGGCTGCATAAGTTTGTAACTTCTGTTTTGACTCTTCCTTTTGATGGGTTCAATAAAGGAAACTGTATGTTGGAGAGGCTCAAATGGCAAAAAACTATAGGTAATTACAGTCAAAAGTCAGCAAGAAAAAGAGGTCTGTGGTCAAACCTCCTGTTATTACTTTGCCATGGAAGTCAATCTCTCCTCCATTGAGTTTTCAGATGAAATACAGGCCTGGCTGACACATCGAACACAATCTTGGGAAAGAACCTGAAGCAGAAGATCCATCTACAACATGCCCTGATGTATGAACCTCAAAAACGATGTGATAATAAACATGGGTTCCTTTGCCACCCAGTTTGTAGTAATTTATTATGTAATGACAAATAATGCAGGGACCAAACACAAACTGATAGGGTTTGGAGACAGAATAGAGGCAGGGACTTGTGATTTCAGTAAAGGATGTAGAGAGCTAGAAAGGACATCACACCCACTCTTTTAATAAAAAATGCAAGGCAGACTTCAAGTTTATGACTTACATTGAATGCATCAGATAACTCTATTTAAGGAGGGGTGAATGCCTGTAAGGAGATATGAATGTCGGACAGCTTCAGCCAGGCTATAGGCAACAAGACACATGAGGGAAGAGTGTAGCCAGTATTATTGCCTAATAGGAGGAGGCCAAGTGTACACTGAGGAGTGAGAATCCCCTAGGGACTTTAACAAATGGGGACATCTGTATCCTCTACAGACTTTTTCCTTATGAACCCGACTGAGCACTCACCAAATAGATTGGAGAAATGTTAAGAGTGTGTCCCTTGTGATGAAGACCTAGAAGAAGAGAAGTTGCTGCATGAGGGACAAGAATTTCTACCCAGAATTTTATTCCTTTAGTTCCTAATGAAAATTTTTAGACGTTCAATTTATTGAGGAAAGGGTACAAGCACTGTCTGGGAACTAGGAAAAGCCCTTTTTATCTTGAGAAAAGGACCAAAATCTGAAATAGCCCTTTACCTTGCTAAGGTACAGGTATATATGCTGGGCTAAGCACTAGAGCTAGTGGAAGTTAGTTTAGAAGCATTAGAAAAGACCACCTTGCTGAGACCCACTGAGGCTACATTTAAACAACAAAGAATATCTACCTGACCCCAGCCACTACCATTTCCATTAGGCTAACAAAAATCTAGTAACAATGATAGTGAAATACTGGTGAGAGGTAGAAAAGGAAAGATCTTGAAAGACGGCCATCTCTGAGACTCTAAGCATAGGTCAGACCTACAGCTAAGGGTAGAGCAGACATGGATTAAAAATAAATATTTCATCAGAGCATCCCCTCACATTTCAAATACAAACTACTTCTATAAGAATGTTACACCTGGGTGTACTAAGAACAAACATAAAAATGATAAGACTTGAAACCTTGTCCGTTTCCTAATCATAATAGCTCAAATTCTTTTATCAAGTGACAAGTGGAAAAGAGAAGGTACAATCATTTGCAGGCATAAAAGCTGTTATTTTATTTACTGTAGTTCAGTTTAATTTATGGCATACAAAGAAATATATGAAGCATACACAAGTCTAAAGAAAGCAATACACACCCAAGATCCAAAGTCAGATTCATATACAACACCAATGTAGGGTCTCACCCTGTATGATAAATATGTTGAAGTCTTTCAAAGAAGGTGGAGAATGTGCAGGATCATATGGGTAATGTCAGCAGAGATATGAAAATTATAACAAATAAAAATTATAAAGTGAAAATACAGTAACATAGATGAGAAATGTGTTGAATGGGCTTGTAATAGTTTTGTGTGTTGAGTTGGCTAGGCTATAGTATCCAGCTATTTGTTAAACACCAATCTAGGTGTTGTTCTTTAGCTATTTTGTAGATGTAGTTACAGCCAACAATCATTTCACTTTAAGTAAAATAAATTATCCATAATAATTTGGATGGGTGTCATCTAATCAGTTAAAAGCCATGAGAGAAAAAGAGGTTTCACTGTGAAAGAATACATTCTGACTCACGACTGTTGTCTCAGCTCTTGCAAGATAGTATATAGCTTAACGGCACACCCCACAGACAGACTTTGCTTTAAAACCTTCCACTCATTCTCTACTCTCTCCCCTCTTCCCTCTTTAACTCCTGCTGGTTATACTTCTCACACTAATGCTGGGCTCATTAGTATACTCAACACATTTGAACAAAGAATAAGTGACTCTAGGTTAATAGAAGTTACCCAAACTGAAACAGGTACAGAGATAATAGGGGTATGGGACAACATAGGTCATCCAAGAGCTCTGGAAGAATGTTGACGGAGGTACAGAGCATTAGTAAAGGCTGTGTTCTGGAGACCTAGCAACATGATGCCTACATGATTGCAAAAACAAAGAATAGGGTAGAAGATTAGTGACAGACAACAAGCTGAAGAATCAAAACATTCAGAGAGCATCAAAGAATATAAACATGGAATAATATCATATTTAAATAAACAATGTCAAAAAACAAATATAAGTCTTGAAGGTATCCAGAGGAATATAAGATAGTATGTACAAAAATAAAAATAAAAACAAATGTGAGAAAGACACCAGATATCAGAAACCATGTTGTTTAGAAGACAGTATATTGACATATTTTAAGTGCTGAAAAAAAAAAAAAAAAGAAAACAAAAACCTGTCAACTCTGAATTTGATAGCCAGTTAAAATATCTTCAAAAGTTAAAAGGAGGGACAGCAGGGAGTGGGGAACTGGGGAGAGATAGCATGGGGAGAAATGCCAGATATAGGTGATGGGGAGGAAGGCAGCAAATCCCACTGCCGTGTGTGTACCTATGCAACAATCTTGCATGTTCTTCACATGTATCCCAAAATCTAAAATGCAATAAAAAAAGTTAAAAGGAAATACAGACTTTCACATTTAAAAATGAATGAAGACATTCATTGCCACAACACCTGCATCAACACAAAGAAACGGAGCATGCTAGTAGTGAATAAAATAAAGGAAGTATAAAATGTTCTTTTTACTCCTTAAAGCTATATTTAAACAACTTTGAAAGATAATCGTCTATGGAGAAAAATCACAAATAATTATCAAAAACGATGTGTTTGCATCCTTTGTAGGGACATGGATGAACCTGGAAGCCATCATTCTCAGCAAACTGACACAGGAACAGAAAACCAAACACCGCATATTCTCACTCATAGACGGGTGTTGAACAATGAGAACACATGGACACAGGGAGGGGAGCATCGTATACTCGGGTCTGTCGGGGGTAAAAAGGGGAGGGACAGCAGGGGGTGGGGAGTTGGGGAGGGATAGCATGGGGAGAAATAACAGATACAGATGATGGGGAGGAAGGCAGCAAATCACACTGCCATGTGTGTACCTATGTAACAATCTTGCATGTTCTTTACATGTACCCCCAAACCTAAAATGCAATAAAAAGTATATATATTAAAAAAAAATATTAAGATAAGATACATGACACAAATTGGACAAAATATATATAAGAATTGAAAATACAGTTGTCCAAGAACCTTAAACTAAATGGAAAGAGGAATAAAATCATTTTCAAGCAGCCTGAATAAATTACAGACTAGCTGAAGCCAATAAGAGGACTAGAGTATGGCAAAATTTTTAATTCTATCTTCTCAGCTTAAAATCAATTAAACAAGATCTCCTTGCACTATCTTCTTGCACTATCTTCTTACAGTATCTCCTTAGATTGTCATTTGCCCTTAAACTATCAATTAACTTCTAAACAATCCTGCAATTATACTATCTACTTCTAACTAGTGGAACTAAGGCACAAGTAAAAATGTACTTTGTATTGTAGGGCTTAGTCTAAAGATGACAGAATGCAGCTGACATCCAAGGCTCTGGAATACGATGGCAAGCATTGTTAGGATGGTCAGTTCAGTGGAGCAGCTATATCAGCTTTATCAGGACTGTGTTTTCATGATTATATTTTTCTTTACTTAGTCTTATTATCATATGGTCTCAATATAGATCTTATATCTTTGTTGCAATGTCTGCATTTCATCAGGGACAAAGAAGAAGAGAAAGGTGTTTGACTATATTAGAAAATTTTGAAAAGCATCTCAGGATGAGTATATCAGAAATCCTGTCAGTCAGAATGTTGCTACTTGGTATCTCTTACTGGAAGCCTAGAAGAAAGAACTCAAAAATAGATTGGAGTAAGGCCTAACAGTGTCTGACACACTATACTTCTACAAGTTATGTAAATTTGTATCTAGTTTATAATCAACAAAGCATAAATTTTATAAAATTTATTACTACATATCACAGAATTTGGTCTCCATCTGCTCCTTTTTCATTTGATTACCTATTTCTTTTTGCATGTCAAAATGAAGAATAGATTTTAATACCTTTTTTCTTACTATGCAGATATAATTTTTACTATATAATTATTAAAACAATTTATCTTAAATTAAAATTATTTGATAATACATCAATTTTATTGGATTTATTTTTCACATTTATGACTGACACGTAAATTCTGTGAAACTAATATTATAGAAAAACTTTGTTGTGAGATAAAAATGACGTTTTCTTTCTTTTAAATTATATTACTATGTCATAAATATCTATACTTAACTAAGATACATTCCATGGATTGAAATCATTAAAAAGCTCTGCTAGCCAGGGCCACTACTTACCTTTCAGCTTATAAAAATGCATCAGTGTCCATGGCATGAATGTCTGATTTTTCCTGTTGTAATGCACTGTCATAGAGAAAAGTAGAGTTGAAGAAACATACTATTATTTTATTCTTTCTAAGTCAAATGTTAGAGATTTGCTATTTGTAATGCTCATATCTACTTATTTCAAAGCTTATTTGTTTAATTTTCCTTTTATCATACACAATAATATGTTTTCTTAAAATAAATTGACTTTTTATATTTAGAATATGCTTCCTGTAACTAGCAGTTGAAAGAAAGCATCTGTCATATTATGTCAGCTTTTCCTCTCTGATCCCTTAGGGGGATGTTCTGAATCATTAGCTTATAATCAGTTTTTTGTTTTTTATTAAACATCAGCCATTTGACTGAGTCAGGCAGAAATAGGATTTTGCTCTTGGTTTCCCAAATAAATAGATTTATGGAAGTAATGTTTAGCAAAATATATACTAGGCTAATAATAATTAGTTTTATAAGAAAACCATCACTTAGAGATATTCATACATTAATTTTTTTTAGGAAAGAGGGAGAGTTTGAATTGCGTAATGTTAAAATGTTGATCAAGTAATTGCTATAATTCAGATTTCAATAAGTAAAATACATAAGTTGATTTTAATTTTTTCTTTATTAATTTATTCAATTATTCAATCAGACCATTAGCAAATTTGCTAGTGTGAGTGTGCAATACATTTAATAATTGCAGATGAAATATAAACTTGTATAAATGATACTGTACAAATAAAGATTGTACTATCTTCTAGTAAAAGCCCAAGAAAACACATTTTTATTTGACTCAGTTTAAACACAGACCCTAACATTTAGCAAGCTTTGGGCTTAATGAATAGGTGAAACATAGACATTTATAGAGTATATTTATTTTCAAATCATTCATAGAGAAATGTTCAAATAACCAGAAGTCTATTGAAGAAAATTTAGTTTTAAATTCCTTTGAACAAATGTACCAAAATATCTATTAATCTTGAGATGGAATGCTTTTGTTGATATATATGATGAAGAAAAATAATACCAGTGTGAAATTATAAAACTCAACTCTATTCAGATTTAATAACTAAACTATTAAGCATATCTATATCTACCTAACTACACTTACACACACATACACACACACACATACACACACATGCGCACATATGTAAAGATAAACAGAAACAGAAAGAACAAGAAAAAAATAAGGAAAACCGATCTTCAACAACAACAACAACAACAAAAAAACAGTGAAGCAAACCTATAAAATATCAGATGGGAAACTGAAGCTCAAAATAAAAACTAAAAAATTAGAAAACAAAGATTTTAAATCTCTTATTCAGAAAAAACGATCAGACAGATCCGTTTGATTTATTTTAAAGTAAAATAGAAAACACAGTGTTCAAGTATGTGCTATTAAGAATTAAATGTTATTCTATACCAAGAAGATATGACTGTTTACTCAAATCTATAATAAATTCAAAACTCAAAAACTCTTTTTTTTTTTGCAGAAAATAAAATGGAAAAAATCCTATTCAGTATTTGGCATAAAATAAAGTGATAAAAAGAAATGATAAAAAAATTGCAATTTTTTTTTTTTTCTTGAGATGGTGTCTCACTCTATTACCCAGGCTGGAGTTCAGTAGCATGATCTCAGCTCACTGCAACCTCCATCTCCTGGGCTCAAGTGATTCTCCTGCCTTTGCTTCCCAAGTAGCTGGGATTAGAGGTGCCTGCCACCACACCTGGCTACTTTTTGTATTTTTAGAGAGACAGTGTTTCATCATGTTGTCCAAATTGGTGCAATAAACTATTTTTATGACTTTGGGTTGTTTATGTTAGTTTTTAATAATGGTAACAAAGATATTGGTATTTATTCAAACTCATCAAATCATACTTTCAAAACATCATGTTTGCTTACAAAACGTGCTTCAATATGAGACCAAGGTTATTCTACATAGCATGACAGCATATCCACTAAAAGATTCTCCCTTCTCTAATTCTCACTAAAATAACAAATATTTTAAACAAATTTTACATGTTGACATTTTCAAAATTAAATAGGTTAACTTTTATTAAATTTTTATATACTTTTCCATAATACGGAAAAATGTCTGTGTTCTACCTTCTGGGTCAGTAGCTCACTTTTCACATATATTCATTCTGTCTAGGATTTACCATAATAAGTATCGTTTCCATTATCATTTAAGATATTTTCAGCTTTGAAAAAAAGAAGCTGGCTCAATGATGCCTCCAAATATTAATTTCTTTTTTGTCACATTTTTTGTTTGATTTTTGATCATTTGTTTCTGTTTCTGTTCTGTTTTGTTTTACTCTTGTTTTGCATTATTTTCAGGTTGCTTTCCCTTCTGGTTTTAGAATGGCAGCCAGCAGAGTTTGGAGCTAAATGCTTTTGTTTTAAGCCCTGAAGAAACGAAAGGGAAAATCAAATGAGCAAGACCAAAAAAAAAAAAAGAAAGAAAAAAAAAGAAAGCATAAAAGCCATCCAAATATGTCTGAAGCATGAGTTGTAAAGCCCCCCCACTGAATCTGAGAGCAAAGATTTAAGCAGCTTTACTAGAAAAATAGAATAAAATAATTTGCATAAACAAGTCACAGAATCTTCCTAGAGAAAGGAATGAGGTTGTCTTTCTCATCATCACAGGTGAATTAACCGTGTTTCAGATATGTTTTTTTATTAGCTGGTAAATTAGCAAGAATGGGTAATGGTTAGACAACCAACCATCTCCAATTCCCAGTCAGAGCTATCCTTTCTGTTTCAGGAATAAGATGTCACCTATTTCTCTGATTATATTAATTGTATTCATTTTAATGTTTTAACATCTATTTTAAAGGTTTTTCTTTAAAATGTTGATGTTGCTTTTTAAATTTATTGTTATTTTTCTCTCCAAATTATATTGATTTGTTTAATAATGACCTCTGTGTAATCTCTTTGTAGTTCCATTTTCTCATCAATAGTCTTCTACTGTTGTTTCCACAGTTCACCACTGGAGTTTTCCTTCTGCCAGGTTTCTTGTGAGTTTGTGAAGCACAGGAAAATGTCTTTATGGGGTGCACCTTAGTCTGTTAGCTTTTGAGAGTATTCATTCCTCATTCCTACTGAAATTGGACTTCCAAGGAAGAGTTATTTCTTAATAATACAATACTCCATATTCAGTGTACTCTTCTAGGGGTATCACCTCGGTCTCTGCTGTCTCTTCCAATTTTCTATGTGAATGGTGGGCAGAGATAGACTTAGACAGGAGTTAACTGGTTGGTACTCACGGTAATACTCTGACAAACATTGGCATTACTCCCAGCCCATCTTCTTGTGCTTATAGTAGAACATACATAGTGTTTCCATAATTCACCTCAGAAGTCTCCTTTCCATTTTCTAGAATACAGTTTTCCTTTACAGAAAGTTATCGCCTACTTTATCTTTCAGTAATTGCTCTTAGTTTTTGGAATACCAGGTGTTTCCTTTTTATGGCTACTCTTATACCCTCAAGATTTCAAAGAGAACTGAGTTTTTATTTGTCCCCAAGGGAATCAACTAAAAGTCTATACATCCTCTAAAAAAATGGCTGTACCTGCCCATTGACATCAATGCTCCTGAGAAAGAAAAGCCTAAGACCCATGCACAAAGGGTTTTCAGAGTGCAGAAACCTTTCTATAACATCAGAACACCAAAAAATTGTGATATTACTTTTATAATAGCTCCTCAAAACAACAACAAATTTTAAGCTGCCAAACCAAAGCAAGAACCAAAAACATTTTTAACTAGAGAAGAGATATGATTGAACTTGGAATAACATTTATTAAAAGGTATATAGTGATAGAAATCAGAATTTTAAAGGAAATGAGAAAAGTAGTCATAAAATTAAGCACATAATCAAAATAGTTCATTATTATAGGAATAAGGGGATTTTGAATTAGAAGAAAGACTCAATAATGCTAAATGCTGTACAGAGTGATGAAACATAAAAATTCCAGAAGATCATTTATTACGGTCTTTTAGATCATACTTTGGTCTTTGAAAATCACTGGTGTTCATTTAAAGCATTTTGTTTATTGGATGGTCAGAGATTCTGTTTGCAAAGTGTGTTAGGCCATTTTTGCATTGCTATAAAGAAATACCTGAGGCTGGAAGTGGTAACTCAGACCCATAATCCCAGTACATTGGAAGGCCAAGGTGGGCAGATCACTTAAGGCCAGGAGTTCAAGAGCATTCTGGCCAACATGACAAAATTCTATCTCTACTAAAAATATAAAATTAGCCTGCCTGCAGGGTGTCGGGGCACACTCTTGTAGTCCTAGCTGCTAGGGAAGCTGAGACATGAGAACTGCTTGAACCCAGGATGCAAAGGTTGCAGTGAGCTGAGATTATGTCACTGCACTGCAGCCTGGGCTGGGCAACAGAGGAGTGAGGCTGTCTCAAAGCAAAAACAAGAACAAAACAAAAAAACGGAGACTAAGTAATCTATAAAGAAAAGAGGTTTAATTGGCCCATGTTCTGTAGGCCATACAAATGGAGAACAGGCATATTACATGGGAAGAACAGAAGCAAAAGGGAGAGACTGGGGTGGTAGGAGACGTCACACACTTTTAAACAGATCTCAGAAAAACTTACTATCAAGAAGACAGCACCAAACAAGCCACTAGGGATCTGCCCCCACGGTTCAAACACCTGCCACCAGGCCCAACTTCTAGCATTGGAGATTACAATTCAACATGAGGTTGGGGCAGGGACAAATATCCAAAGTGTCTCACAAAGGGATTAAAGATAAAGTAACTACAAAGTAAGAAACAGTAGTTACCAGCTACATATATGGGGAATCCACTGATCAAAGGAAAAGTCTTGATGATAGCTTGATGAGATGACAGGATTGTATAAATAGTCTGTTTAGAACAAGACAGAAAGTCCACAAAATTGTGGTGGTCAAGAAAGAAATAATAGAGGAGAAAAATGTCTTAAATTACACATTAAAATAGAGTAAAGTTGGATATTTCATCCCTTAGGGAAGACTTAGATGTTACCTCCACAGAACACGTGTATATTGTACATAATTATGATACCCTTTATAATCCATACCGGAGATTTTAAGAATGAAAGTTGGACAATTTTTGTACTGAGATAGACATGACCCCAGATTGTTTAGTAACTGAAACTGTATGGTCCTATACTAATACGTCACGTCACAGTTCACGGTATATCTCAGATTTAATCCGGCAATGAGCAGCAAGACAGTAACTAAATCTTCGTTTTCTTCTTCAGTACTGCTTTTCTATGTCCCTTTGGGATGCTGCTGCCTTGAGGACTGGCAATGATGTTCTATGAGAAAAAATGGTATGATATGCTTCCAACACTGGCCTAGAAAAGTCTTCTGCATGCTATCCTTCAGCTTCCCATTTGGTGACTTGAATTTCTTTGAGGGCCCAATATTAAAACAGTGAATACACTAGGCTGAATTAGCTTGGGTTATAAATGAATGATGAGAAGTACAATGCCTACTTAGAGCCGCAGGTTAATTAGAATCTTCTACTTGTTTGAGAAACATTGTTCATCTGGAAGTTTGTTAAGCAGCTACTATTATCCAATACAAAGTTATTCTCAATACAATCCTTCAAACAGTCACTACCCACAGATTAAAGGGAACGTGAGCGCAAAATTCTATGAAAAATTTTGATAATAACATATGAGATGGAAAACACAGATTAGTCTTTAAAAGGAAAGGCATACTTTGTCTATGATATAAGATAAGCAAAGGGCAAAAGAGTGCAGAGAAAAAAAAATAACAGAGCCAAGAATGTAATTTAGGCCACATAGTTTTATTTTATTTATCCTACTGAAACAGACTGAGATTAAATTTACTACTCAATCACATTTTAAAGGACACATTCTACAGGTATATACAGTTTATTTTTAAAAATGTATTTATGTATAGCTTAAGCATTGCTGAAAATACTAATATTTCAACATCTCATTCTGTCTTCTAATACTGTCGACAATTTGCAGTATGGTAAAAAATTTTAAGCTCAAGGTTTACATTGAAACTTGTGTCAGTTTGAAGTTAAATGAAATAATATAAAGCACTGCACACTCACAGGGAAAAGAGTTATACATAAAAGTATACTGGGAATATATTTACAAATTAAGTATTATATTTAATCTTTAATAATATAAAAACACATGGCAATCCAATCTGAGAAGATACATACTGTATGATTCCAATTATTTGACATTCTGTGAAAGTCAAAACTACGGATACAGTAAAAAGATCATTGGTTGCCAGTAATTGAGGGGAAGAAGGAATGAATAGGCAGAAAATTCATAGGAAAGTACAAAATTCTGCTTGATACTGCAATATTGGATACACGTCATTTTACATTTGTCAAAAGCCAAAGACTAAAATACCACCAATAGTGAGCCCTAATGTAAGCTATGGAATTTGAGTGCTATTGACCTTAACAAATTGTCACTGTGGTTAGAATTTTGCTAGTGGGGAAGACTGTTTTTCTGTTGAGGATAGGGTGCTGAGAAAGGGACCAGAGATATATGGAAATTCTGTACATTCTTCTCAATTGTACTGTGAACCAAACACACTATTCTAAGAACTGAAGTCTATTATGATATTTTAAAGTGCATGGCAAACCAAAACATAAATTGAAACATTTCCAAAGATTGTCACTTTGAATAGAATTTTAATAGCTGCTTACAATATTTGATGGTTAAAAAATACTAGGTTTCTCTCATGCATTACATCTTTTTAATACAATAATCTCAAAAATTACTGAGGAGGAAAACAGGAAAACGGTCAGCAATAAAAGATGGTATCTTTTTTCAGTTTAACAGTTTGTATATTGTTGTTTAATGTTCACAAAGGTGCATGCGCTGTGTCCCTTATCGAAAATGCTTGGAAACAGAAGTGCTTTAATTTTTGAATTTCAAAAAGTTTTTGCCATATTTACCTGTACATAATATGAATCTTAGGGATGAGACACAAGTCTAAACATAAAATTCATTTATATTTTATAAACACCTTAAATACATACCCTGAAGGTAATTTTATATAACATTTAAAATAATTTTGTGCATCAAACAAAGTTTGTGATAAGTGCTTACATGTGGAATTTTCCTCTTGTGGTTGTCATGTTAGTGCTCAAAAAGTTTTGATTTAGAGATGCTAAAACTTTACTGTTTAGTTAACATAGTGGCAACTTTTACAAAACTTGTATTTTGTAACACATTCACAGATCTCCCATTTTGCAATTGTAGCTACATTTTATCTGTCAAAATTAATGAAGTTCTGTATAAATTTGAAGTCTTTTTGTAAGTTATTAGAAATGATACATGATTCATGCATACATTCTTTAAGAAGCCTGTCACATTTAATCAAATTCATCATATTTTACAAGTCTATGACCTTGTTAATTTCATCTATTTTTTTAAATTTCTACATGCCTCATTTGAATAATCATCTATCAAACTAAATAGACACAATTGCATCCATAGAATTTACAAACATTCATCAGGCTATGAAGAAAGCTCCGATTTTAAGTGAAAAGGCACTTTTCCTTATCAGTTATATGAGATGGTCATATATATTTAGGGAAAGTTATAGATTATAATCTCAAACCTTTTGGAAGGTCAAAGGTTTTACTGAGGAAGGTTGAAGGCAGCTGCCTTATTAATATTAGTATAGGAAAGACATAGAGATGATCAAAGGCCTTACCCCACATCCCTTTGTCTCCACTCCTGGCTCTTGGAATCTTCTTGGGGAGGGAAGAAGAGAACTAGACTGTAAGTTCAATATTTTGACTCTCTGGAGACCGATCAAAAGACTGGTTTCTGTTTTACTTGAATCTGAGTGCTAACAGAAGAGGGCCCATATTGAGAACTGCTGAGAGCCAAGGTCATGATTTATCAGTATTTACTCACTGGCCATTGCTCATCCTTCCATTTCAGAATAGCACGATCAGGAAAATTATCATCAGGCCCCAGATTCTTTTGATGTAGATAAATATGAGATTCAAATATAAGCCCAGTCTTCATACATATGTTAATAGGGGGATTATCTTAGTTACTCCACATGACTGGGGGCCACTGAAAACCAAAAGTAGAATCAGATCATGTACTGCTGCTCCAGAAGACCCCTGGTACAACAGACAAACATGGAGAGAATAAGAGATTACAAAGTTTTGAAAAAGAAAACCAGCAAATCCCCATAGGATATTACATGCACAAGTCAAAGAAAAAATTTGAGAGGCCTCTAGACTGTCTAGCCAGGTGGATTGATTTCTTTCATTTTATAAATTCATTCCTTAAAGACAGACAGGAAAAGTCTTTTTCAAATCCATAAATTTCACAAAAAAACTGTCACGAAACATGAAGAATCAGAAAATGTTTTTTTTAGAGGAACAAAATATACTTATAGATGTTGACCCTAAAACTATGGAGATATATGAATTACCTGACAAGAAATGCAAAATAATCATCATAAAGATGTCAGTGATTTCAGAGCAATGATGGGTGAACAAAATGAGAATTTCAACAAAGAAATTAAAGGCATAATGAAATGGAAAGACACAATGAAATGATATTTTTACGTAGAAATATAAAATGTATTCATAAAATTTATATGAAACTGAGGCACTGTGGTAAGGGAAAAACCTGTCTTCCCAAGTCCACAAGGGGCGTGGTTTCAAGGGCAAGAACTTCCCAGCACCATGGCTCCATTCACCTCCCTATCGGGAAACCTAGAGTTCTTTGTCTAACTTTCCCTGGCCAGGGCGAGGTAAAAATTCCAGGTCAGCTTTCCTTACTCAGAAAGCCCATCAAAAGCCCTGGAAATAGGGGCTCTGTTGTGGGTTCAAGCAACCAATCTAAGATCAATGTCAAAAACCAATCACTCCAGAGGAAGTTTAAAAAAATTCTCATTGGACAAGAACATGAATGGGGCACGAATAACTTCAAAGTTAAAACCTGACTGCCCCTTACCTGTGCGGATTTCCGTCTCTGGGAAACCCCTGCCCCAACAATGTGTACCCTGTCTTTCCCTCTCTATCTGTGCAGATATCCCCTTCAGATTCCGCTCTCACGTCAGAGTGGGAGCTTTCTCTCTCTCTCTCTCCCTCTCTCTCTCTCTCTCTGTCTCTCTCTTTCTCTCTCTCTCTATATATATCTCTCTATCCCCCTGCCTAATAAATCGCTTTCTGCTAAACTCTTTGGGTCCCATATTTACTTAATCTGTAAGCTCACCACACCACCAGGGACCCTTCCCCCACATTCTTGGGGCAAAGAGAAAGACAAGAACCTGGGAAAACTGGCTAGCCATGTGCAGAAAGCAGATACTGGACCCCTTCCTGACACCTTACACCAAAATTAACTCCAGATGGATTAAAGACTTAAACATAAGACCTAACACCATAAAAACCCTAGAAGAAATTCTAGGCAAAACCGTTCAGGACATAGGCATAGGCAAGGACTTCATGACCAAAACACCAAAAGCATTGGCAACAAAAGTCAAAATAGACAAATGGGACCTAATCAAACTCCACAGCTTCTGCACAGCAAAAGAAACAGTCATTAAAGTGAATTGGCAACCAACAGAATGGGAAAAATTTTTTGCAGTCTACCCATCTGACAAAGGGCTGATATCCAGAATCTACAAAGAACTGAAACAGATTTACAAGAAAAAAACAAACAAGCCCATTCAAAAGTGGGCAAAGGATATGAACAGACACTTTACAAAAGAAGACATACATGAAGCCAACAAACATATGAAAAAATACTCATCATCACTGGTCATTAGAGAAATGCAAATCAAAACTACATTGAGATACCACCTCATGCCAATTAGAATGGCGATCATTAAAAAATCTGGAGACAACAGATGCTGGAGGGGATGTGGAGAAATAGGAACACTCTTACACTGTTG
>PVKV010032839.1:0-19363 GCA_004027835.1 Alouatta palliata
CCCAACTCCCCACCCCCTGCTGTCCCTCCCCTTTTTCCCCCCAACAGACCCCAGTGTGAGATGCTCCCCTCCCTGTGTCCATGTGTTCTCATTTCTTCTTTTTGCTTAGTCTTGCTTTGGCTATGCAGGCTCTTTTTTGTTCCATATGAATTTTAGAATTGTTTGTCCTAGTTCTGTGAAGAATGATGGTGGTATTTTGATAGGAATTGCTTTGAGTTTGTAGATTACTTTTGGCAGTATGGTCATTTTCATAATATTGATTCTACCCATCCATGAGCATGGGATGTGTTTCCATTTGTTTGTGTCATCTATGATTTCTTTCAGCAGTGTTTTGTAGCTTTCCTTGTAGAGGTCTTTTACCTCCTTGGCTAGGCATATTCCTAAGTATTTTATTTTTCTGCAGCTATTGTGAAAGGGGTTGAGTTCTTGATTTGATTCTCAGGTTGGTCGCTGTTGGTGTATGGGAGAGCTACTGATTTGTGTACATTAATTTTTGTATCCGGAAACATTGCTGAACTCTTTTATCAGTTCTAGGAGCTTTTTGGAGGAGTCTTTAGGGTTTTCTAAGTATACAATCACATCATCAGCAAACAGCAACAGTTTGGCTTCCTCTTTACCTGTTTGGATGCCCTTTATTTCTTTCTCTTGTCTGACTCGTTTTGGCTAGGACTTCCAGTACTATGTTGAAAAGAAGTAGTGAGAGTAGGCATCCTTGTCTTCTTCTAATTCTCAGCGGGAATGCTTTCAACTTTTCCCCATTCAGTATTATGTTGGCTGTGGTTTGTCATAGGCTTTTGTTACATTTGGGTATGTCCCTTTATGCTGATTTTGCTGAGGGTTTTAATCATAAAGCGATGCTGGATTTTGTCAAATGCTTTTTCTGCATCCATTGAGATGATCCATGTGGTTTTTGTTTTTAATTCCCTTTATGTGGTGTATCACATTTATTGACTTGCATATGTTAAAACCACCCCTGCATCCCTAGTATGAAACCCACTTGATCATGGTGGATTATCTTTTTGATATACTGTTGAATTTAGTTAGCTAGTATTTTGTTAAGGATTTTTGCATCTATGTTCATCAGGGATATTAGTCTGTAGTTTTCTTTTTTTGGTTATATCTTTTTCTGGTTTTGGTATTAGGGTGATACTGGCTTCATAGAATGATTTAGGACAATTCCCTCTTTCTGTGTCTTGTGGAATAATGTCAATAGGATTAGTACCAATTTTTCTTTGATGTCTAGTAGAATTCAGCTGTGAATCCATCTGGTCCTGGGCTTTATTTTGTTGGTAAATTTTTTATTACCATTTCAACCTCGCTGCTTGTTAAATTGGTATGTTCAGGATATCTAATTCTTCCTGATCTAAGCTAACAGGGTTTATCTTTCCAGGAATTTATCCATCTTCTCCAGGTTTTCTACTTTATGCCCGTAAAGATATTCATAATAGCCTTGAATGATCTTTTGTATTGCTGTGATGTCAGTTGTAATATCTCCCCTCTCATTTCTAATTGAGCTTATTTGAATTTTCTCAATTTTCTCTCTTTTTGGCTTAGTTAATCTTGTTAATGGTCTATAAAATTTATTTACCTTTTCAAAGAACCAGCTTTTGTTTCATTTATCTTTTGTATTTTTTGTTTGTTTGTTTCCATTTCTTTTAATTCTGCTCTGAGGTTGGTCGTTTCCTTTCTTCTGCTGGGTTTGCGTTTGTTTTGTTCTTGTTTCTCTAGTTCCTTGAGGTGTGACCTTAGATTGTCTATTTTATTTGTCCTCTTTCAGGCTTTTTAATGTAGGAATTTAGGGCTGTGAACTTTTTCTTAGCACTGCCTTTGCCGAAAGAATAGCACTGCTTTTTTTTCCTTTTTTTTTTTTTTTTTGTCTGAGATAGAGTCTCACTGTGCCACCCAGCCTGGAGGTCTTGACTTACTTCAACCTCTGCCTACCAGGTTCAAGTGGTTCTCCTGTCTCAGCCCCTCAGTAGCTGGAATTAGAAGTACACACCACCACACCTGGCTACTTTTTGTATTTTTAGTGGAAATGGCGTTACACCATGTTGCCCAGGCTGATCTTGAACTCCTGACCTCAGCTGATCCACCTGCCTCGGCTCACCAAAGTACTGGGATTACAGGTGTAGCCACTACACCTGGCCAGCATTGAATTTTTTAAATGCAATATCCTATTCAAAAGACAACCCTGTGTTGGGCTCTGTACCCCATTATTGCAGGTACAGGATGCACCCCATTGTTGGTAGGCATGGGAAACATGTTTAACAAATAGCTGGGTCATTGACCAATCTAAGACTTACCATTGATACTAATTATTGAGTGCCATATTTGTGAAAGTCTTCCAGGTGGATCTCTGGGGCTCACATGGCCAGATGGGTTTCTTGTGACCATCTTCAGCTTTGTGCTCCAGGGCTCTTGCATCCATAGAGAGATTCTTATTAGATTTAGGTGTTCAGAATCAGAAGACATCAGGCTGGCTGGTACTAGGGCTCCTGGGTTGAGAAGGAAGCTTATTTTCACCTATGACCACAGTTTATTCATTTTCAAGGCCAGGCAGTCATTCAGTAGACAATTCCTAAGCAATTCCTACCTACCTGGCACTAGAAATAAAAATAGGAATCTTACAAGCCCGTGTCTTCAGAGTCCCTTAGGGGAAACGAACATATAATTTTTAAAAAATTATGATGCCACATCAGCTGTATGTACAAAGTACAGTGGTAGACAAAGCAGAAGAGGGATTGACCAGAAAAAGCTTCAGAGACTTCATAACCATAGACACATGGATTGTGTAGCAGCCACAGGCTAAATGCAGTGTAACAGCACAGTGATTAAGTATGTAAGCTTCAGAGTCAGACCAAAGTTCAAATCTCAGGTGTGTCATTTACCAGTGGGCAAATGACAACCTAAAAAGGCTACCCAGGCCAGGTGTGGTGGCTAAAACCTGTAATCCCAGCCCTTTGGGAGGAGGCCAAGATGGGAGGAGGCCAAGATGGAAGGATCACTAGAGGCCAGGAATTCAAGACCAGCCTGGGCAACATAGTGAGATCCTCCACCCATCCCTACAAAAATAAAAGGACTATCCAAGCCCCAATTCCCTCCTATGTATTATGAAGTAAGAATTGTATCTACCTGACCCTGTCAAGACTGAAGTAGGTGAGGCACATGGCATCAGTTTCCTAGAGCTGCCAGAACAAATCACCAGAAACTTGGGAGCTTCAAAGAACAGAAATTTGTTCTCTCACAATGCTGAAGGCTAGAAGTCTGAAATCAGAGCGTAGGCAGGACCATGCTCTCTCTGAAGTCACCAGGGAGAATCTTTCTTTGCCCCTTCCTAGCCTCTGGTGGTTGTCAGCAGTCACTGGCATTCCTTGGCTTGTAGATGCACCATTCCGGTCTCTGGTATTGTGTGGCTGTCTCCGCTCTGTGTCTGTGTTTCTGCGTCCAAATTCCCCTTTCCTTGTAAGGACATCCATCATACTAGATTCAGGGCCCACCCTAATTCAAGATGTCCTTGTCCTGACTTGCATCTGGAAAGATGGTATTTTCACATTCACAGGTTCTGAGTAGACATGAATTTGAGGAGCACACTATTCAGCTCAGTACGCTCACCAAGTAAGCACTCAGTCAATACTCGCCATCAAAATTATGAGTATTGGGTGGGTGCAGTGAAGCACACAAGTAATCCCAACACTTTGGGAGGCCAAGACTTGCCTGTAGCACATAGCAAGATCCCGTCTCTACAAAAATATATATTTTAAAAAGTTAGCTGGATGTGGTGACACATGTCTGTAGTCCCACCTACTCAGGAGGCTGAAGCGAGAAGATCACTTGACCCCAAGAGGTCGAGGCTGCAGCGAACTGTAATTGCATCACTGCCCTCCAGCTTAGGTGACAGAGCAAGATGCTATCTACAAAAAAAAAATTATGAAGATTATTAAATTCTATCAGCAAACCTTGGAGATGGATATTATCCTTGTTGAACAATAAACTGAAATGTGAGTTAAGTCATTTTATCTAATGCTGTTTAACAAGCAGCAGAGCAAAGATGCAAACCTGGAGGGACTTTAAAACCAGGGAGGGTCACCAGCCACAATCATGCACAATGAGCTTGTCCTGGCAGGCAAACAGGAGTTCTCTGGACAGTGTGAAAAAAGGAGATCAAGCAGGGTAAAGAGACTGCAAAGTAAACAGGAAATTGCTTCCTGATGCCAGCTCTCAGCTCACTGTTCATAGATGGCTAGGTTGGAAGGCCTTATAGACTTTACGAGCCCAACCCCTCCTTGTTCAGACAAAGACTTAAAGAAATTCAGTCATTTGCCCAAGGCCCTTTCTTTATCTGGTCAGTGAAGATCGTAAGCTACAATCTACATCTTTGGCCTCGGGGTTCAGCATTTTTGTTTATTTGTTTGTTTGTTTGTTTAGATAATGACCATAGACAAGGCCAAAAAAATGTCAGCCCCTAGATGCACATCAGCCTTGCCTGTGTCTGACAGGCAAGAAAACATGTCACCAGCCTTTGACCTGTAAGTGGCTATGGACCCACGCAAGAACCAGGTCTTAGCATCTCTGCCCCTTCTTCTCTCACTCCCATGGCCAAACACAGAGCCTACTTGTAAAGGCTAAAGATAGAAAAGTTGAGAATCAAAGAAATGCTAAAGGCTTCTTGAAGAAGATGGTGTGGCAGCAGCAACTCAATCTGGGAAAGGCGCAAAAGCATGAAGTCCAATGCAGAGTGTAGTATACCTGGGACCCTGTCGGCCAGGACTCAGCAGACCGCAGGCAGAGCCTGTCTCTAACCTGGGGTGAGATGAATCATATTAGCAGCTACTCTAGACAGTTTCTGGACATCTCTGAGATTTAAAAAATAATAACATATAAAAATTCTAAATCTTTCCCTTTACCACTGCCAAGCCCTGGGGTGTGAACGTCCTGCCCCCAGCTGTCCTCCCCTTCCCAAAACACAATCAAAGGGACCTTTCTAATGTGCAGCCTGATCATGCCCCTCCCCTCACTGCCTGCCTCCCCATGAACCTCAGAATAAAAGGCAAACTGCTTATCCCTGTACAAAGGGCCCTAGGTAGATGATATTCCTGTCTTTCCAGTTTTACCTCTTGCCATCAGAAAAAATATTTACATACACACATACATATTCTGCTCTTTGTCACTCAGCTTCTGCCACGCAGCTCTGATTTTGTCTCCCCCAGCCTCAGTGCCTTTCCACATGCCTGATATGCCCTACTTGCTCTGTCTCTCTTTACTTAACAGCTAATTGTCTTTAATGTGTCTGTACATCTTATTCTAGGAATCTATATTAGAGGTGTACAGATATATATGTGGGTTATATTATACCTGAATTGAACCTTAGACTGGAGGAAAAAAATTAGAAAAGAGATATATGTGCAGGGATGCTTATTACTTTATTTTACATTAGGGAAAGTATAGGAACGACGTCTATCTGTGGGTTAAATAACTTGTGTCCATCTATTCTGTGGTTACTGTGGAGATGGAAGAGGATGACAGATGTGTATAGAGGAACGTGGGAAGATTTCCAGGGCACGTTGTACTGGGGAGTCCTGGAAGCAAAGAGAGATGGGTTCATACGTGGTAGATGACCTCTCCTATCATCCTGAGTAAAGAGTCTTGGGTAGGGGTTTAGGGAAGGTATAAAAAGGGGATTTACTATCAATGGACCCCAGGTCTTTAGAGAGCCAAGATTTCCCTAATAACTCCTCACTCAGTATTCAGGTCATGAAAAGCATGTGTTTTTGTGTGCCATTCTTTAATGACCAAAATTTCATGCTGTATAGTTTCATTGACTATATTAAAAATCATCTGCAATTTTTACAAAGGGACACTGGCTTCAAATGAAGCCAGTAGAGCTATGTTTCTGAGGGTATTTGATTCGGGGTCAGAAAACCTGCACTCAGTCTTTAATTTCCCACTGACTAAATCTCTAACTTGGGTCCAGTATTTTTACTTATTTGTGTGAGCATCATTTTCCTCATCCATGTCTTGAGAGAGGTGGACAAAATCATCTCTGTGGTCTTTTGCTGTAAGATTCTATTCATCTATTACTCTTAAGGCTTGTGGAATGTTAATAAGAATAATAATAGCTAACATATTGCTAGTGATGACCATGTGATAGACACTGTTCTTAGCTTCTTATATGTATTAACCGTTTTAAGTCTCATAGCAACATATGAAATAAATACTATTATCTCTATTTTATGGAAGAAGCTGAGGCCCAGAAAGTATGTTCAAAGTCACACAGCTGGAAAGTTGTGGAGCTATCAACAAATCCTAAATACAGACAGTCTGACTCCAGAATCTGATTGCAGCCATTCTGTTATGTTACAATTAAAAGCAACCTTTTTCTTGCTACCTGATTTAATGATTCATCAAAAAAAATTAGTGTTTAGGAAGCAAATCTGAAGAACTGATATGAAAAGTGTAGATGAATATTTAAAAAAAGTATCTCAAGAGACCTAATACAAAAAGCAAGCAAAAGTTTTACTTAAATATTTAGCATTTTTATAACATATCACCTGTATGTACCATAATGTTGCTATATCTACTTACTTTAAATGCAAGAAAAAAAAGATGTCACAACTACCTCATTCTTATGCATGTTTTTCTCTGAAAATAACACTATAAGACACACTTGGCATTGATGCTTTCAATTTTAATTTCACAGATGAAAGAACTCGGTGTCATCTTCTACAACTGCAGCTGCCTGGTCCTCGATTTACAAAGGATATTTGCTCTATATAGTTCATTAAAATTCAAAAGCAGAGTGCCTCAGACCTGGTCCAAAAGACTCTATGGAGTCTACGACAATGAAAAGAAATTGCAACTTCAGTTGAATGAAACCAAATCTCAAGCATTTGTGTCGGTGAGTTGTTCTCTTTCTCCTCCTCTTCTCCTTCTTCCTCCAAAGGCTCTATTAAATTGGAATGCTTAAGTGTGATCTTGTATTGGGCAAAAATGAATGACAGTGGTTCTATCCCATAACTCAAAGAGTTAAAATGTGTCCACTCTTACACTCCATCGTACCCGCAAACATAATAAGTCTTGATCAGCATTCCTCATGTCAGACACGTTATCTGATTTGATTTCCTCAGTCACCCTGTAAGCCAAGCATGGGGTTGTGACCATTTTGCAAATGAAGGTATTGACACTCACCTACTATTAAAACACATGCTCTGAATAAAGAGACCCCCAAACAGCCTTTGTGTGAGCAACGTGGCTGTTTATTCACCCTGGTGCGGGCAGGCTGAGTCCAAAAAGAGAGTCGGCGGAGGGCGGTGGGATAGGAGTTGGTTTTAAAGGTTTGGGGTAAGCAGTGGAAAGTTACAGAAGTTACAGTTTAGGGTGGTTTTTTGCAAGCTGGGAGTGGGTCATAGGTTTGCAAACTAGGAGGGGGTCACAGGGTCTAGAGTCACGAGGTTGACCAAGGTCAGTTACAAGGTCCAATGGCCTTGTCAGTTGAGGCCTGAATAAGAAACAATAGAAGAATGTCGATGAGTTCGCATCCTTTGTAGGGACATGGATGAACCTGGAAACCATCATTTTCAGCAAACTGACACAGGAACAGAAAACCGAACACCACATATTCTCACTCATAGGCGGGTGTTGAACAATGAGAACACATGGACACAGGGAGGGGAGCATCTCACACTGGGGTCTGTCGGGGGGGGAAAAAGGGGAGGGACAGCAGGGGGTGGGGTGTTGGGGAGGGATAGCATGGGGAGAAATAACAGATATAGGTGATGAGGAGGAAGGCAGCAAATCACACTGCCATGTGTGTACCTATGTAACAATCTTGCATGTTCTTCACATGTACCCCCAAACCTAAAATGCAATAAAAAGTATATATATTTAAAAAAAAAAAAAAAAAAAGAAGAAGAATGTCTCAAGTTAGTTAGGGGCTGCAGGGGTTGATCATCCTTCTGCTTTCCAGTTACTTCTAGTTTTCTAATTCCATAAGGCCCCCAGAGGTGTATGTGTGGGTCACGGGGGTCACCATGCTGTCCAAGGCACAGTCAGATCTTACACCTCCTAGCAAAATGTCCATCAGATGGGACATGCCAAGAGAGGTGCCAGCAGTCAGCTCTTCTGACACCAGAGCCTATTAGCCTATTTTCTTTCTTTCTTTCTTTCTTATTGTTCTTTAAGCCCTGCTGAGTGATGCTCCCTCCCTGTGTCCATGTGTTCCTATTGTTCAACACCCACTTACGAGTGAGAACATGTGGTGTTTGATTTTCTGTTCTTGTGACGGTTTGTATTAGCCTCTTTTCAATGCCCTACATTGATGATTTTTCAGACTTGTTTTAGCAGTAGAACCCTTTGATGAGACAAATCTGAGGGAATCTCAGTGTATATATCAGACAAAAACAGAGCTGCTATACCAGGTTGGGCCATGCGGACAGGAGGCTCACACAGCAGGACAGTGCTCCTTGTACAGCTTTGCGCCGCTGACTCTGCTAAGAACCATTAGCCACACCCCCACCCCCCTCACCTTCCCAGTCCGCCACTCAGCTGGCCATATGCCTCAGCTATCCAGAGATGTTACTGGGAATGGGCAACGTAAATATCTGGGCCTACGGTCCTAGTGCTCAAGCCATAGTACAGTAGATCCTTGAATAACATTGTGTTGTTCAGTGCCCATTCATTATAATGTTGATAAGAAAATAAAGTTGGCCGGGCGCGGTGGCTCACGCCTGTAATCCAAGCACTTTGGAGGCCAAGGCGGGTGGATCACCTGAGGTCGGGGGTTCAAGACCAGCCTGACCAACATGGTGAAACCCTGTCTTGAAAAAAAAAAGAAAGAAAGAAAAGAAAGTTGATTTCCGGCTGGGGTCACTGTGTGTGTGGCGTTTGCACATTCTCCCCATGTCTGTGTTGGTTTTCGCCGGGTACTCCTGTTCCCCACCATATCCCAAAGCTGTGCAAGTGAGGTGAACTGGCAGCTCTATGTGGTCCCAGTGTGAGCAAGTGTGAGTGTGTGTGTGACTCTGTCCTGTGATGGGATGTCATCCTGTCCACAGAGGTCCTGGCTGAGTCAGGCTCCTGCCACTCGTGATCCTGAACTGGAGTAAGTGAGTAAATAATTATTTTACTTGTTTTTATTAATCTTTTTGTTTTGTTTTGTTTTGAGACAGAGTCTTGCTCAATCACCCAGGCTAGAGTGCAGTGGCACAATCTCAGCTTACTGCAACCGCCGCCTCCTGGTTCAAGCGATTCTCCTGCCTCAGCCTCTCAGTAGCTGGGATTACAGGCGCCTGCCACCACACTCAGCTAATTTTTTTGTGTTTTTAGAAAAGACAGGGTTTCATCATGTTGGCCAGGCTGGTCTCAAACCCCTGACCTCAAATGATTTGCCCTCCTTGACCTCCCAAAGTGCTGGGATTATGGGCATGAGCCACTGCACCTGGCCATTAATCTTTCTTAAATGTATGTATGGCCCACATTTGTTTCAGTGTTTAATATTCGAAGTGTTTTGGTCTTTAGAAGTTTGGTGCTATTTTTGTGACCAGCAATAACCCATAGCAACTTAACTCTCATTTATATCAATTAGGTTCTGGTAAAATTGTTATATGTCAGTTTGCTTAAAGTCATAGTATTCAAGAAGTTGTGGACAGCATTAAGTGAGAACTTACTATACTTAAGAATTGGCTACGAAGCCTGTTTAAAGGGCAGATTTACAGTGCCCCCTGTCCCCACCCAGGATCTTATCCACTGGATCAGTGATGAGATCTTGGAATTTTTATTTGAAGCAAGCCTCTTAACTTATCCTGATGTTCAGATCAACTTCTCTAAGTAATGCTCCCAATATATTATTGCTATTTTAACCTTGATTGATATCAGTGCTTTTATGCCAACAACTTTTATGTCACTAAACAACACTTTATTGAAGATAAAGTGAATTGTATCTTTTTTGCTTGTTCAAATGAAAGTACCATCCTAAAGTTTAGAAATATAACAATAGAAATGTAACCTTTATTGAAGATAAGTGAATTGTATCCTTTTGCTTGTTCAAATGAAAGTACCATCCTAAAGTTTAGAAATGTAACAATAGAAACACAAAAGTTTAGAAATGTAACAAGTTGTTTGACGTAAATAACCAATCTGCATAAATGTGAAGAGCAGCGATATGAAGGATGTTCATCAACTAGAGCTAAAATAACTTCTTTGTATGGAGGAGGTCAAGAACGGAGTAGCAAAAGCAGCAGATTATAGGGCATTTTACTAACAAAATATAAATGTAAATTATGTATGCATTTTCAATTCATCTCAAGATGATCCTATAAGACCAAGAGGCCAGAGAGTATTCCCAATTTGTGGATGAGTAACAATAGAAAATTTGCCAAGAAACCTTTAATTCAGATGGTAACAGAGTGACATTACATGCCAAGAATGGAACACTTGCTCAGTCAGGTCCAGCAGAAAAACAAATTGGAAATGGCAAAAAATAGATGAATTCATGAACAAATTTTGAATAATCACTGGATTTTGAATTTGCAGTCTAAACCTTGGAGCAAAGTGAATGTGGTTGTTACGTAAGTTTAAATACTAACCCTTAAACAGAGAAAGAGTCAGGTTTTTGTTGATTTTAAAGTTAATGTATTTCCCACAGAGAGTGGTCTCAGGCTTTTAGTAAAATCTAACACAGTTCGACACCTTTATTATTTTCTAGGACAAATTCAGAAGTGGCTTTTTCTTAAAGAGTTCACCGCAAAATTAGTTGTGAAACATTTCTTTGGGTGGTCTTTTAAACCGTGTAATACCTTTACTTTCTATTTTTATTTACTTATTTTAATTTGCTGTTTTATTTTCTATTTTTTGTTGATAATATCAAGCCTAACCTTGAATTTCAGTTCAACAGATACTGATTGAACACCATTTTTGGAGAGGTATAAAATCTTACAGGTACAAAAAAAGTCAGAAAACCCTGCTGTTGGAATTGGTATCATTCAGACAGAGCTTCTTGAACTCCCTTCTATTATATCATTTATCACGTTTTATAACTATTTATTTACAAATATCTTTCCTACCATTTTATTAGACTCTGAGGATCATCTACTGTTAATATATTCTTTTCATTATTGGTATTCCCAGAACTTAACTTGGTGTTAGCTAAAAGGAACAATAAATGTTGGATAGGTTTTATTAATGGTAATGTTAATAGAAAGCTCCAGAATGCATAGTTTTTCTCAGTAATATATGCCAGATAAATGCCAAGACAGATTTACTTAAATTCAATATATTTGTTGTAAATATCTTAAAATAGTATATTTTTATAAGCTGATTGTCTTAAGACTAAGTTGAACACATACATAGAGTATTTGAAAACCTTAATAACCATTCTTTAAATTAAATTTTAGATAATTGATAGCATAGTTTGATATAAATTTTAACTTATACATATATAGATTATTTCCAGTTTTTTTCTTGGAATGCAAATAGGCACTTAGATTTAACTGTGTGATTTCCAGTAACTTGGGGCCAGATAATTCTAAGTTTCTTATATTTCCCATTGAAATTGGAGGATGGGAACAATAGTTGGCTGTTTCTGTTTTGTAGATTTCTTTTTAGAGTTCTTAAGCAATTGCTTTCCAACATAAAGACTAGTTTAAGGTCTGTTTTTATTGATCTAGATGTCAGACAAATTTCATTTCTTTTTTTATTTGTTTGCTTTTGTTTTTGTTTTTGAGACAGAGTCTTGCTATGACACCCAGGCTGGAGCAGTGGTGAGATCTTGGCTCACTGCAACCTCTGCCTCCCAGGTTCAAGCAATTCTCCTGTCTCAGCCTCCCGAGAAGCTGGGATTACAGGTGCATGCTGCCATGCCCAGCTAATTGTTTGTATTTTAGTAGAGACAGGGTTTCACCATGTTGCCCAGGCTGGTCTCGAACTCCTGAGCTAAGGCGATCCACCTGCCTCAGACTCCCAAAGTGCTGAGATTACAGATGTCAGCCACCATGCCTGGCCAGATTTCATTTCTTGTTGTTTATTGTTCAGTTAATTCACCCATCTGTCATATATACTGAGGTCTATTTAGTGAGTGAGGCCTGACATTAAATAGAACTTGATGCTGCTGTGGAAAAATACCACATCACATTCCTCTTTAGAACTTTCTGTGTATATTGTTAATTCATTTAACAGCATTACAGAGATGTAATTTAAACACCCTTAAATTCACCCTTTTAAAGTATACAATCCATGCCGGGCATGGTAGCTCACACCTGTATTCCCAGCACTTTGGGAGGCTGAGGCTGGGGCTGGCTAATCACTTGAGGTCAGCAGCTCAACACCAGCCTGGCCAACATGGTGAGATCCCAGCTCTACTAAACATACAAAAAAAAACAAAAAACAAATGCACACACACACACAATAAAAAATAAAGTATACACTTCAGTGGGGTTGAGTACAGTCACAGTCAGTTTCAGTTTCGTAACCATTTCTACCATTTAATTTTAGAACTTTTTTTCTTCACCGCAAAGAAAAAATCCCAGACTGATTAGCAGTCACTATTTTCCCCTCCCTCAGTCCCTGGCAGCCACTAATCTACTTTTTTCTTTATGGATCTACCTTTTTCTGTACATTTTATAGAAATGGAATCATTTGTATATAGTCTTTCATGACCGCTTCTTTCACCTAACATAATGCTTTCAAGGCTTATCCACGATGGAGCATGGACCAGCGCTGCCTTCATTCCTTTTTATGGCTAAATAATTCCATTGGGTGGATATGCCACACCGTGTTTACCCATCTATCAGCTGAAGGGCATGGAAGGGTTTCTACTTTTTGGCTATTGTAAATAATGCTGCTATATTCATGTATAGGTTTTTATGTGAATACCTGCTTTTAATTCTTTATACACAAGAGTGGATTGACTGGATAATGTGGGGACTCTATGTTGAACATTTTGAGAAACTACTAAACTGTTTTCCAAATTGGTGGCACCGTCTTACAAGCCCACCAGCAACGTATGAGTTTTTATTTCTCCACATCCTTGGCAATGCTTGTTATTTTCTGCCTTATTTTAGCTCTGCTAGTGGGTGTAAAATGTAATCTTCTTTCTGTTTTGATTTAAATCTTTTCACATGCTTATTTGTATCTCTTCTTAAAGTGATACAAATACCTATCAAATAGCTATCAAATCTTTTGCCCATTTAAATTACGTTATTTTACAAATTTGTGTTACAATAATTCTTTATCCAGTCTGTATACAGGTCCCTTAATCAGAAATACAATTTTTTACAGAGACAAGGTCTTACTATGTTGTCGAGGCTGGCCTAAAATTCCTTGATTCAGGGGCCTGATTTAAATACATGATTTGCAAATGTTTTTTTTTCTTTCATTCTACGGGTTGTCTTTTCATGTTTAGTTATATTTGAACATATATATTTTAGAAAGGGAGTATATCCTTTTTTTAAACCATGAAACTGATAGGAAGTAATTACAGACCTGCTAAGGTCTTTACAAGGTGATTATTTAATGAGTATGCAAAATAAATTACATTCATATGGCATCTATTGGTCTAAGAGACAAAACCCAGGTTAACCTAGAAGTCAGGTCCCTCAAGAGCTCTTGACGGGTAAATGAGTTCCACAGAGCTGGAATATTGAAGAGAATCCGCATTTTCCCTTTCCTTCTACTTTACTGTGGAACAAAGAAGCACACGGCACAAGGCTCGGAAAATTAATTCAGGAGTGCTAAGAGGGAAGCTTAGTCCTCTCTCTAATTAAACAGTTGGAACTAGTTAACTTCCTCTGCCAGATCATTCTTTTATGTTATTGTTTATTCATTTCTATCCTGAGCAAACACTTTAAAGCCACTAGTCTATCCAGGCACTGTGATTAAAGGTGGAAGATTCTAGAACATATAGCGAAGTACCACCAAGCCCCCAGGTGCAAGGGGACTGATACAAATAATTATGCATTTCCTTCATGAACGCATGGAGCCGGAGCACCCGCCACTGTGTCAGGCAGTGGGAATGCAGGGAGCAATAAGGCAGGTAAGTGCTTATAGAGATCTGTTCACTCATGTTTGTAAATACCCAGATTGAAGCAACAGACTCCAGCAGATAAACCTCCAACATTTATGAATCTATGAAGCACTTTCACATTCGTCTCTGAAGTATGTATTGAGCGTATAATATGTGCATGACAAGATGCCAGAGATACGCAACAAAGCAACTCACAAGCAAGTGGCCAAACACATGGACAGATGAATGCGGTGCCATGTACCACGCGCTAGAATGAAGCTCCACAAAGCAGGGATCTTCTCTTGGTCACTGACATATATCCCCTTTCTAGAGCAGAGCCTAGGAATTTTGCAGGTACTTGGGAATATTTGCTGATTGAATGAAAGCAAGCACAGCAGAGGGGCACAGAACCCAGCCAGTGAACAGGCTATTAATTTACTTGAACTCTAAGGCAAACCAGTATAGAAGGTGTGTTATTATCATTAACCCCCATTAGGAAACAGAAACAGAGGCTCAAAAAGTGAAAGGGACACACCAAGATGCCCCAGGTTCTAAGTCCTAGAGTTCGACCTGTATCAGCAAAGCCCATACTCTTTCCTTAAAATTATGGCCACTGTATCCCTACTTGTAAGGTAATAGCAAATGTAACGAGACCACAAACAACTCTGCCTACATTTGTTCCTCCCCAAAGCCAAAATCCAGTTTTGAAACATGTGGTGAAATTCAGGAAGTTCCTAACTGAAACAGAAATGTGTTTAGACACATTTCAGAGTTGACCTTCTAAGAGCCCAATCTGGAGCTAAGATCCTCAGCTTCTCCACATTAACCAAAGAACGTTTAAAGCCGACCCAACAGGCTAAGGACATTAAATAATTTGAATATTTAATTTTTAATGGCATAGGAAAATGAGTAACATACAATTCCTAAAATCCATTCAACTGTAGACTTAAAATGGTTATGATGGTAAAAAAATAAATAGTATGGGAGTACAGGGTTGGGAAAAGCAACCTTTGATTGGAGATTTGAAAACACTTTCATGGAGGAGATCACATTTGAGCTGGAATTTAGAGAACAAAATTCGTAGGGCTTTGACAGGCAAAAGTAAAGACACATCAGCCGAGAAGCCAGCATGAGCAGAGATGCCCAGAGTCAGACATGATGAGAGCACCGCCATGGACTGTAAATTACTTGCTTTTGGGGCACAGACAGGATGGGAGCTAGCAAATTAAGGAGGCAGAGACACAGGACCATGGATATACCCCTCCCAGAGAGTTCAATCTGGATTCTGAGGAACCAGGAGTCCGTTCATCCTGGGAGTGATGTATATTTGTTTTTAAACATCCTGGAGGTAAGGCAATGAGTTAGAAAGGTGTTAGAACATCCCTGCAAGCAGCACTAGTGCCTGAATGAGGGAAACTTACTGAGTAATCAGGAGTAAGAGGAGGGACAGACCCTGGAAACGCTGCAGAAGCACAAGCTTTCTGTCTTGGTGACAAATTGAGTATCTGTGTATCTGTGTGCTGAAGAAAGAGGAGTGTAGGACTACCTTTAAAAGACAAAGGCTTGGCCGGATGTGGTGGACCACACCTGTAATCCCAGCACTTTGGGAGGCCAAGGTGGGCGGATCACCTCCAATCAGGAGTTTGATACCAGCCTAACAAACATGCAGAAACCCCATCTCTACTAAAAATATAAAACTAGCCGGGAGTGGTGGCAAGCCTGTAATCCCAGCTACTCGGGAGGCTGAGGCGGGAGAATCACTTCTAACCTAGGAGGTGAAGGTTGCAGTGAGCCAAGATCGCGCCATTGCATTCCAGCCTGGGCAACAAGAGTGAAACTCCATCTCAAAAACAAACTTGAAATTCATCTTCATTCCAAAAGAAAAAACTAATTTAAATGATTAAAAACTCATCCTGTAAAGAAAAAGTGGTACATATACACCATGGAATACTATACAACCATGAAAAAGAATAAAATTATATCTTTTGCAGCAACATGGGTGCAGCTAGGGGCCATTATTCTAAGCAAATCAATGCAGGAACAGAAAATCAAATATCATATTCTCACTTATAAGTGGGAGGTAAACATTGGGTAGTCATGGACATAGAGATGGCAACACTAAACACTGAGGACCACTCGCACGGGGGGAGGGAAAGGGGCAAGGGTAGAAAAGCCGTTGAGTACTATTCTCACTACCTGGATGATGGGATCAGTTGTACCTCAAACCTCAGCATCACACAATATGTCCATATAACAAAGCTGCGCCTGTACCCCCTGAATCTAAAAGTTGGAATTGTTTTTTAAAAAAACCAACTCATCTGGCTGAGCGTAGTGGCTCCTGCCTGTAATCCCAGCACTTCAGGAGGCCAAGGCGGGTGAATTGCCTGAGCTCAGTAGTTCAAGATCAGCCTGGGCAACATGGAGAAACCCCATCTCTACTAAAAATACAAAAATAACTGGGCACAATGGCGCATGCCTGTAATCCCAGCTACTTGGGAGGCTAAGGCAGAATTGCTTGAACCTAGCAGGCCGAGTTTGTAGTGAGCCGAGATTGCACCATTGCACTCCAGCTTGGGCAACAAGAGCAAAACTCCATCTCAAAAACAAACCAAAAAAAAAAAAAAAAAAAAAAAAAACAAGCAAACAAACAAAAAAGCCCTCATTCTGCTCATGATCACCTGCCAAGAGGACTTTCTGTGTGAGGAAACCTGGCAAGTGTGTAATCTTCAGCATGCTCCTTCCTTACCCGGGTCCCCTTCTAAGGTGGGCATCCAGCCCCACAGCTTCATCTCACAAACCTCTGCGCTGGGGCGGAGATTCCTGCTGTGCAGGGTAGGGAGCTTTCCAGACATAATGGGCAAGGAGGGACCCTTGACTGCCCAAAACTACCATTCATTCCAGGCAATTCCAAAAATGTGTTTATTCAGCCTTTTGATATTAAACATCCTGGCATTATTTATGCCCCTAGACTTGTCACAGTGTATTGCTTGTCAAAGTAAGACAGGAATTATGGGAAACACTATTTTCAGTCCTGTCCAGTGGAAAAATAATGAGAAAACCAAGCACGTTTTTCCCTTTCTTCAGCAACTGCATCCACAAACACCGTATTTTTATAAGATGAAAACCACCTCAAGCAACATGAGAAAAATACCTCCAGCAGAATCTGCCTCTTTTTTTCATTGTGCTTAAATCTTTGAGAGCATCCTCCTTCTCTGACTCTCCTGCTGGATTTGGGCATCTTAGTAACTCCCTTAGCATTGCCTGCAGTTTTATTAATGACCTATTACTTCTTGTCCTAACTCACTGAAGGAGTTTGGAGAAAAAAATTTAAAACTCCAATTGGTTTTTCAATTTTTTTTTTAGATTTTGAGTTTGAAACATTTTCATGCCCACATCATCACCTTTCAAATGAAATGAAAATGCTGGGGTACATAGCTTACCATGTGGTGTGTGTGTGTGTGTGTGTGTGTGTGTGTGTGTGTTTTAACACCTGAGAAAATTAATAGCTATGTATGACAGAATTGTGTAAGGTTAAAGGTGGAGTGATCCTCCAAAAAGAAGTGTATGCATTGAAAGCAAGAATTATCTCCTAAGTGAAAGGTAGAACAGAGGATAGTAGAGGCTGGGAAGAGGGGAGAGGGAAAGATTTGTTAATGGATATAAAAATAACAGCTAGATAGGAAGAATAAGTTCCAGTGTTCTATAGCAGTGGTCCTCAACCTTTTTGTCATTATGGACTGGTTTTGTGGAAGACAGTTTTTCCATGGACCAGGATCAGAAGGATGCTTTCGGGATGATTGAAGGCCATTACATTTATTGTCCACTTTTTTGTGTTTTTTTAGAGATAGAATGTTGCTCTGTCACCCAGGCTGGAATGCAGTGGTGCGATCTTGGTTCACTGCAACCTCTGCCTCCCGGGTTCAAGTGATTCTCCTGCCTCAGCCTCCCGAGTAGCTGAGACTACAGGTGTGCACCACCACATCCGGCTATTTTTGTATTTTCAGTGGAGACAGGGTTTCACCGTGTTGGCCAGGCTGGTCTTGAACTCCTGACCTCAAGTGATCCAGCCACCTCAGCCTCCCAAAGTGCTGGGATTACAGGCGTGAGCCACCTCACCCAGCTCTGCACTCTATTTCTATTATTCTTACTTACATTGTAATATATAATGAAATAATCCTACAACTCACCATAATGTTGAATTAGTGGGAGCCCTGAGCTTGTTTTTTTGCAACTAGATGGTCTCGTCTGGGGGTGATGTGTGACAGTGACAGATCATCAGGCACTAGATTCTCATAAGGAGTGCACAACCCAGATCCCTCGCATGTGCAGTTTACAATAGGGTTCATGCTCCTAAGAGAATCTAACACTGCCACTGGTCTGACGGGGCAGAGCTCAGGTGGTGATGCGAGCAAGGGGAAGTGTCTGTAAATACAGATGAAGCTTTGCTTGCCTGTCATTCATCTCCTGCTGTGTGGCCCAATACTGGTCCATGGCCTGGGGAATGGGGACCCCATTCTATAGGACCGTAGTTAACCATATTATATGGTTTCAGATAGTTAGAAGGAAGATATTGAATGTTTCCAATGCAAAGAAATGATAAGTGTTTGAGATGATAGGTATGCTAATTACTATAATCTCATCGCTATACATTACATGAATCACATCACTATGTACTCCATAAATATATACAATTATTATGTATCCATCAAATTTTATATATATATATATATATTTTTTATTGCATTTTAGGTTTTGGGGTACATGTGAAGAACATGCAAGATTGTTGCATAGGTACACACATGGCAGTGTGATTTGCTGCCTTCCTCCCCATCACCTATATCTGGCATTTCTCACCATGCTATCTCTCCCCAACTCCCCACCCCCCGCTGTCCCTCCCCTTTTTCCCCCCGACAGACCCCAGTGTGTGATGCTCCCCTCCCTGTGTCCATGTGTTCGCATTGTTCAACACCCGCCTATGAGTGAGAATATGCAGTGTTTGATTTTCTGTTTTTGTGTCAGTTTGCTGAGAATGATGGCTTCCAGGTTCATCCATGTCCCTACAAAGGATGCGAACTCATCGTTTTTGATGGCTGCATAATATTCCATGGTGTATACGTACCACATTTTCCCTGTCCAGTCTATCATCGATGGACATTTGGGTTGGTTCCAGGTCTTTGCTATTGTAAACTGTGCTGCAATGAACATTCGTGTGCATGTGTCCTTAGAGTAGAACGATTTATAATCCTTTGGATATATACCCAGTAATGGGATTGCTGGGTCAAATGGAATTTCTATTTCTAGGTCCTTGAGGAATCGCCACACTGTCTTCCACAATGGTTGAACTAATTTACACTCCCACCAACAGTGTAA
>PVKV010032840.1:0-19362 GCA_004027835.1 Alouatta palliata
AGAACTGCTCCTTCCCAGGTCCATAGCTGTGTGGACCTGAAACAACAAAAAGAACTGCTCCTGCCCAGGTCAACAGCTGTGTGTCCCTCTAACAACAAAAAGAACTGCTCTTGCCGAGGTCTACAGCTCTGCTGCCCTAAAGAAAAAAAAGAACTGCTCCTGCCCAGGCCCACAGCTGTGCGTCCCTCAGACAACAAAAATAACTTCTCCTTCCCAGGTCCATAGCTGCGTGGACCTGAAACAACCAAAACAACTTCTCCTGTCTAGGTCCACAGCTGTGCAGCCCTCAAATAACAAAAAGAACTGCTCCTGTCCAGGTCCACAGCTGTGCAGCCCTCAAACATCAAAAAGAACTGCTCCTGCCCAGGTACACAGCTGTGTGTCCCTCTAACAACAAAAAGAACTGCTCCTGCCGAGGTCCACAACTGTGAGGCCCTAAAGAAAAAAAAGAACTGCTCCTGCCCAGGCCCACAGCTGTGCGTACCTCAAACAACAAAAAGGACTGCTCCTTACCAACTCCACAGCTGCGTGGACCTGAAACAACAAAAAGAACTGCTCCTGCCCATCTCCACCGCTGCACGGCCCTGAAACAACCAAAACAACTTCTCCTGTCTAGGTCCACAGCTGTGCAGCCCTCAAACAACAAAAAGAACTTCTCCTGTCCAGGTCCACAGCTGTGCAGCCCTCAAACAACAAAAAGAACTGCTCCTGTCCAGGCCCACAGCTGTGCGACCCTCAGACAACAAAAAGAACTGCTCCTGCCCAGGTACACAGCTGTGTGTCCCTCAGACAACAAAAAGAACTGCTCCTGCCAAGGTCCACACCTGTGCACCCCTAAAGAAAAAAAAGAACTGCTCCTGCCCAGGCCTACAGATGTGCGGCCCTCAAACAACAAAAAGAACTGCTCCTGCCCAGGTCCACAGCTGTGCATCCCTCAGACAACAAAAAGAACTGCTCCTGCCCACCTCCACCGCTGCACGGCCCTGAAACAACCAAAACAACTTCTCTTGTCTAGGTCCACAGCTGTGCAGCCCTCAAATAACAAAAAGAACTGCTCCTGTCCAGGTCCATAGCTGTGCAGACCTCAAACAACAAAAAGAACTGCTCCTGCCCAGGTACACAGCTGTGTGTCCCTCTAACAACAAAAAGAACTGCTATTGCCGAGGTCCACACCTGTGGGGCCCTAAAGGAAAAAAAAAGAACTGCTCCTGCCCAGGCCCACAGCTGTGCGGCCCTCGCATAACAAAAAGAACTGCTCCATTTGGGTCTACAGCTGCCTGGACCTCAAACAACAAAAAGAACTACTCCTGCCCAGGTTAACAGCTGTTTGTCCCTCAAACAACAAAAAGAACTGCTCCTGTCCAGGTCCACAGCTGTGCAGTCCTCAAACAACAAAAAGAACTGCTCCTGCCCAGGTACACAGCTGTGCAGCCCTCAAACAACAAAAAGAACTGCTCCTGCCCAAGTACATAGTTAGAATAAATGTCTCTTTCCCTCATACCATGGCAATTTACTATGTTGTAACAATTACTCTTTTTTCCCTCTCTCAACTGTAAACTCATAATGGAATGGCTCTGCTGTCATTATGCCATTGAAACAGCTTTATTGAAGGTTGCCAGTAACATATCTCTGTCTCCATCTCATTTTATACCTCAAAAGCCATCATACTGTGGACTACTTCCTGCTCCCTGAAGTATTGTTCTTTCTTGCATTTCATGGCATGCTCTTTTCAGGTTTTCCTTTTTCCTCACTAATTTATCACTGCCTCCTTAGCTGATTTCTTATTTTCCACCAAATCTTTTAATGTTTTCAACAGTTTGGGCTCTCCAGTGTGACCTTTCTTTTCTTCTCTCCAATCATTTTATACCTAGATTATTTAATGAGTTCCCGTAGGTTTAGATATTATCTTTTGTCTACTCACAATTATCTCTTGCTAATATCCATATTCACATATGCAATTGCCCTTTGATTCTTCAGTAAAATATGCGGAAGAATGGAAAAAAAAACCTCAGAATATTCTGATGAAAATAAGCCTCCTTTCTTTCCCTCACAAGACATCTCTGAGTCCATCCACAAAGATTTTTATGCCAGATAATTTAAATACTCCCTTGATTCCTTCAATTTCCCTTTTCCTTCAGCTACTCCTTGATACTACCCTCTTCTCTTTATTTCCACTCCCATCATTTTAATTCTGTCTTTATTATTTTTGGCTTCAATTATTATAAGTGACTCTTAACTCTGTTTTTCCATTCTTGCCTAAGTTCAATCAATCTCTGTTTTCCATTCTTGCCTAAGTTCAATCAATTCTTCACATAATAGAAAAAAAGCTTGATCTTAACATAAACTAGATCACATACGTACCTATCAAAGACCCTTTAATGCCTTCTAAAAGCACCCAGAGGAAAAAAAAAAAAACAACTCTTTCCATTGGACTCTAAGGCCCTGAAAAATTGGTCCCCTTTCTAGCATTCTAATTATACTCTGAGTGTTTTCTCATTACATTCTCATCATATTGTGGTTCTTTCAATTAATTAAAAAGCTATGTTCTTTCTCATTTTGAGCTGTCTGTATATGCTACTCCTTTAACTTGAAGGCTATTGTCCTCTCTATGTCAAAGGCTTAATTCCTCTTCATTAAGATCTCAGTCACTCTTTGCCTGATTGCTCTACTTAATGTTAGCTCATTTCTTCTTCTACTTCAGCTTTCTCTTTCCTTAGAAACAACAATTTTAATTTATGAGTATTTCACCTGATTTATTCCTATGGCCACAATTAGCACAAAATAAAATAAGAGCAGGATGGGTTACTTCCCTGCCCTCTTCATTATGTTCCTTAATACAGTTCTTTGGAATTCGGTGGTAATCTAACCTTGTGATTGAAGAAATAAATAAATACTAGGTATTCAATAAATATTTGTAAATTGTGTGTGAGTCCTAATTACATTCCAAGAATGTGGTAGCCATCAAGAGAATAAAAAATATATTTTGAGTGAGGAAAAAATAGAAAGTAGAAAATCGATTTGTCTTTTATTGTACAATAATCAGTATATTTCCAAAATGTCACTGATGTTTATTTACTAGAAAGTATATTGAGTGCTTCATTTTCATATATCACAGCTTTACTATAAGGGTAGGTTTATAATATCAGATGTCAAAAAGTATTTTGTGCCATCAGAATTTCTCATTTTTTTCAATATTTTTCTCAAGTCTTCTTTCCAATTAAATGAAGATAATAGGGAATGTCTTGGTAAACAGGAATTTCTATGATTCTGCAATTATTTAAGCAAGTATTATTATGCATACATAGCATAAGTGTGTTAAAAATGTATATATACATACATATAAATACACACATGCAAATGTATACATATATAGTTAAACAATTATTACCAGTTCATTTAGTTACATATGTATAGCTATGATTATGAGCACAATGCACCCTACATTTTCATTATTTCTTTTCTTCTCTGCTATGGTACACAAATTATATTAACAGTATTCAATTATAAGAAACGATCAGAAGAAAACAAAAACTCAGGAGAATTTTTTGTCAACATATCTCTTCTCAAAGTGGAAATGGACAGCTTACCCTGCCAAGTGTAACTAACAGTTATCTTTGTGGCCTCAGATTTGCAGCTGAAACAAATCTTAAAAGCAAACATGCCCTTAAGATATAAGCTTTGTAAGTAAACATTCAGTGCCCTGGAATAATATAATTGCTTGCCTTCAGTCAAGTATTTCAATGTTAATCTAAATACTATTTTTTTTTTTTTTACATTTGCTACTACATGTTTCTTTTAGATTTTTCCTTAGTTGTATTGGTCAGTGAAAAAATTATTAATTTTAGCATTTTATCTCCTCTTAATTCCTTTAGATAATAACCTCTTAGTTTTAAATGTGTTATTTTCTTCAAGAAGCATGGTTTATAATCCAAAATCATACTTTAATAATGCCATAATATTTTTATAATGTATAAAATACAAACACATTCATTATGTCATTGCACATATAATTATATAGTACTTGCTAGACCATTAAAATTTATTTATGCTGATGGAAAATTGCAAATTCACAGAAATTTCAGGACAGTTATGAGTTTCCAAACAAATTTAAAACTTTTTTTAAAAAGATTTATGTACTACATATCTTCTTGTATTAAACTATTTATCACTGAAGGAAACTACCCCATTTTTCTTCCAGCTTGTTAGTATTGATCCTCTAGTAATTTATGCTTAATTAAAAAAACTATTTTATTCTATGTAATATTTTACAAAAGGTAAAACATTACTTAAAATGTATACATTTGAAATAGAGAACCTCAGTGGCAAAAAAAAAAAATCTTTTGGAATGAAGTTTTTTAAGGGATGTGACTTCACAATCATATTTTTTACTAAAATAATATTTCTAATTCTGAAGCATGGGAATGAATGAAATCAAAATTCTGAATTTTCAACCTGATGACTTATCACATTTTCATAATATAATCTTTCTGTTTTGTTACATGGCACATATGTATATTCTGTTAGATATACTTAATATTTATTGAGTTCTTACTGTATGTCAAGAACTTTATATAGATTCCATGTAATTCTAACAAACAGCCTACACGTAGATGCTACAGTGGCACACAGTAATCACACATGAAGACTAAGGTGCAGAGTTTGAAATACATATCCATGATCATTCCAGGGTCTAATTTATTCAAGTAGTCCAATTAGTAGATTCATTCTAAGGGAGGAAGAAGGGAGCAACATTGGCTTGGCATACCTGAAGCTCTGCCTAACTCATCCTCAGGGTGAATATCTATTCCTGCTGTTTTAGGATACACATACAAAATGACCCCTTATTAGCTCATAGTTTAATTTAGTTAGTGTTTTTCTTTCCCTGCTTCTGCAACCCTTACCCCAATAGTATGAAAATCTTGCAATCAGCATCATTACAGTTCTTAGACTAACTCGTTTGTTCCTGAGACATAGAGGCAGAATCTCTGTTGCCCATTACAGTCAAATATCTCCAATAAAAATAAATAAAAGAAAGTATTAAATTACATAGTAAATAAACACAATTAAAACTCAATTTTGAAGCTAATTATCCAGTCATTTCTTTTTTAAGTCTAAGAATTTAATTTTCCAGTTTTCATCAGTCTGTATCATTTCTTATTTTTTTTAAATGAACTTTCTTGTTCATCTAAGTGAAACCTATAGCAGCTGCTTCTTATATACTATTGTATTTTTAAAATTATTTAACTTTGGTAAGCATTCTCATCAGGGATCACTCAGTCATTGATCCCTGAGATGATCATATCACTTTAATTTTGTGAGTTCTGCTCTCCTGATAGTGGAGACATGCCCATTTGACTACACTGTTTGATATCTAACCTTATCTATTTAAATTCTCACAAATTCCAATTGATCATATCTGTCAGTTTTTGTTGTTGTTGTTGTTTGTTTTTCAGAAAACTGCCTTTATACTATTTATGCAAACTGCCTTATCTGCCTAACCAAAATCTGAAAAAACAAACTTTCATTATCTTTAGATTATAGATATTGACATTTAAAAATTGTATGGGAGACCATGACCAAGTATCTTGTTTTGGATTTCTTCCTTTTCTTCACATCGAATAATTGTAAAGTTGAACAGAAGATAATGGGCACCTCCTTTCATGTGCTGGACTAAGGACAGCAAAAGAGACAGTAAAAGAGAAGGTAAATATAAAGGTAAGTACCACAGTCACACACTAGCTTTTTCCTGGTAAAACTTTCCAGACCACAGCACAGGGAATAATAAACAAAATATACTGGGACAACTAGATAGGCACATTCAAAAGAATAAAATGGGACCCATCTCCCACTATATATAAAAATTAACTCAAATGCACCAAATATCTACATGTAATAGCTAAAACTAAAAAATTCCTAAAATAAAACACAGGGCAACTCTCCATAAACTGAAATTTGGCAAAAGATTCTTAGCTATGACCACAAAAGCAGGAGCAACAAAAGGAAAACAGATTTTTACTTTATCAAAATGTAAAACTTTTTGGTGTTTCAAAGAACACTTCATAATGCTTAAAAGAATACCATGAAGAAAGCGAAAACACAATCCTCAGGAAAGAATAAAATATTTGTAAATTACATATCTGATGAGGGACTTTTATCTAAAATACATAAAGAAATGTGACAACCCAAAAGTAAAAAGACAAGGAGAGGCTTCAAGATGGCTGACAGGAGGCACCTGTTACTCATCTCCCCCACAAAAAAGAAGCAATGTAGCAAATAGGTAATCGCACTTCAAATAGATTATCTAAGAGAGAACACTGGAATTGAACAGAGAGGGGAAAGTAAGAAGCCTGGTAATGGTTCCTCACTGAAAGGAAGGGGTAAGTGACAGACTTTCGGTGGTTTTTATTCCACTGTGGACTCTGACAAGGGTTTAGCAACTGGAGAGTCTCTCAGCCTTCACAGGCCCTGAGACTGACATACGGAGCTGCCTAAAACCTTGCCATGGCATTGCTCCAGAAAGGGAGCTCACGCTGGGTCCCACAGACACCGGAGTCCTAAACAAGGCAGCAAGGCCATATTCTCTGCTTTAAAAGAAAGAGAACATAATGAATTTATAAACATGAGGAAAGTGGTCCAAGATTTAATTGTTTTGCAGAGTTGAAAAGGTGATTAAAGACAGGACATCCAGTGGATTGCCAAAGGGCATTTATTGGTTCATTTACTCATTCATTCAGCTACATTTACTGAGTTTCTTCTCTCTAGCTCTCTCAAGGACTTTGCTCTTTGTGTCCTCTGAGATTTGTACCATTGCTTTCTCTCTTTCTCAATCATTACTCTTTTCCTTTCTACTGGGTGTTTCGATAGTCATGTAAACATGCACTAGCAAATCCCATTCCATAAAGGGTTTTTCCCCTGACTCCAACTCCCACTTCAATCTCACCTCATTTTCTCTGCTGCCATTACAGGCAAATATCTCCAATTTATAGTATAACAATCATCCACTATTTTTTAAATGTTAAAGAAGTTTTAAACTACCAAGAGTGCAGTGACCCAAGAAAAGGGCTTCAAGATGACTGACTCTGGGCATCTGTTACACAGAAGAACCAAAATAGCAAATAAGCAACTACGCTTCAAATAGATCATTTAAGAGAGAACACTGGAATTCAATAGAGAAGTGACAGAAAGCAACTAAATGAAGAATGGAGGAGGGAAGTTTCTGTCCTGCTCCACAAGGATGAGCTGGGAGCTTGGAGAGGATCTCCAATGCAGGAAAAGGGTAAGTGGGAGACCCCCCAGTGGTCCATATTCCCACTATGGACATTGGAAATAACAGAAGCGCCCCTCAATCCTGGTGGGCCCTGAGACTAACATTGGAAGCTTCCTGGAGGCTGCATGATGGCATTTCTGCAGAGAGGGAGATCACACTAAGTCCCATACCCCATGAGTCATAAGCAGCTACAACAAGGTGCCATTCTTTGAGTTCAGACCACACACTGCATTTTGTACTGGGTCTTAACAGCCTCTGCATCTCCACCTTCCTGGAACACCACTGACAGCCCCTACCCACAGCCAACACCACAGTTGGCTGCTGCTGTCAGGGCTGAAGCACAGGACACTGGAAGTGACCTCACTGCTTTCAACAGCAGAACAGTCTCCACCTACAAGAGCCAGCACCTACATGCACCACCCAGGAGCCTGAGGTCGGGTCCACCTGGTTCAGCTCCATGCCCACTGGTACCTGAGTATGCTGTCTGGGGGCCAAGAGATCACCCAGCCCCATCCACTGCCATTGGTGTAGGAGATCGGTCAGGGTGGTGGAAAAAAATATAGAATAAATGCAAACCTTCCTGGAAAGCCAGAAGGTTTTGCAAAAGCCTCAGACAAAGTTATGGCTGAAGGCAGCATAATACTCTTACCTTGAGCTAATAGCAAAGAGTAGATAACAAGGGAATGTAGAGAAGTTTATCTAAATAGCTTGTTTACCTCCTTCCCCAGAACCCAACCTTTGATCATCTGCGTGCAGAACTGCTCTCTACTCAGGGGGTTAAGCAATGTTAATTACCCACTAATGGTGTTTGCTCAAGACCTTTTGTTATTAAATCTGTTCTAAAAAAAATACAAGATTCTCTGGCATATTGGGGCTCCAGGGCCAGACTCCAGCCTCTTTGGGGTCTGTGAGTGGTGGGGTCCCCTGGCCATGCTCTCAAAACATCTGTGTCTGAGCACTTCTGTCATCCATCACCCAGACCAACACATTGTCACCCGGGCAGCCCTCACAAGGGGACTAAGGGCAGGCCTACCCAACCCTGCTACTCCCATCACAGCTGGAACCCCAACTGCACATGCCACCTGTATGCCTGGGGATTGGCCCGCCCAGCCCATCACAGCCATCACCAACACCAGCACAGACCACTTGGGAGTCAGACAGCTGTCCCACCACTGCTACTGCCATTGCCCACTCCACCCACTGCCTAGTAACTAGAAGACCTGCCCACCAAAAGCACCTGAGCAAATCATCTAGAGACCCAAGAATAGACCCACATGGACCCAGGTTCTGAGCATGTCAGAGACATTATGACAGGTATATTTCTAGGAGACACTACCTGTTTGATGGGAGACATTGTCTCAAGAATCTATCAAAATGTGTTTAAAAAAGCATGCCATCAATGTCTACCTAAGTTCTTTCTTCAATCAGTGAAGTCAGATCTCCTTTGTGGTTTGATGGCCCTTTGATTATCTTCCCAGTTTCCTTAGTGACCTTGCCCCAGTCAACCTTTGCATATCTAATCTCAACTTAGCATCTGCTTTTCAAGGACCTGAACTAAATCATATGGGAGTCTTAGTGAAGCAATGGAAATGTAAAAAATGATCGACTCAAAATTATGCAAATTCAAAGTATAATATATACAATTTAGAAAAATACTGGATGCCTAAGCAACAGAATGGGTAGTACAGAAGAAAGATTCCATCTGCTTCTTTAGAAAATATCAATGAAAAGAATTCAAATTGAAAAATAAAAAAATTAAAAGTTAAAGAAAATAAATTGAACTTTAGTACTCTGTGGAACAATATGACACAAACTAACATATAGATAATTAGAGACCTAGAAGGAGAGTGGATTGAGAATAGAGTATAAAAATATATTTTAAAATAATGGTCAAATTTTCTTCTAATCTGATGAAGAACATCAGTCTAGAGATAAAAATACACCTTGATAAAACTCTAGTATAATATATTTAAAAATCACACACACACCTAAGCATATAATAAGTGTAAAACACACCAAAAAGGAAATTTTTTAAAGCAACCTAAGAAATAAAACTCATTGTATGTTGGAGAACAATGACAGAATTATGAACTGCCTTTGCTATAGAAACAATGGGGGTCTGAGGACAATGTAATGCTATATTAAAATGGTTTTTAAAATGTCAATGCAGATTTTACATTCAATAAATATGTTCTTCAAAAATAAGAGTTTATTTAAATAAATTATCTGATAAACAAAAGTTGAGATAATTAGTGATATGGTTTGGCTGTGTCCCCACCCAAATCTCATCTTGAATGGTAGCTCCCATAATTCCCATGTCATGGGAGGGACCTCGTGGGAGGTAATTGAATCATGGGGGTGGGTCTTTCCTATGCTGTTCTTATGATAGTGAATAAGTCTTACAAGATCTGATAGGTTTATATAGGGGAGTTCCCCTGCATGTGCTATCTTGCCTGCTGCCATGTAAGATACCCCTTTGCTCTTCCTTCATCTTTTGCCATGATTGTGAAGCTGCCCCAGCCATGTAGAACTGTGAGTGAATTAAATCTCTTCTTTTATAAATTACCCAGCTTCAGGTATGTCTTTATTAGTAGCATGAGAACAGACTAAAACGATTAGCCACCAGCAGAGTTAAACAACACACAAAAGTCAAAGTTGAAAACATATCATATGAAAACTCAGAATAGATTGAAGAGCTTCAGAAGTTGTATATATTTTTTAGTTTTAAAAATTTTATGAAATAAAGCAAATGACTATTTAAAGGAAATAATATATTGTCTCATATATAAGATATGTATAAGTTAAATATCCAATAAATTAACAACAGATAATAATTGATGCTTAATGAAATTTTAGTGTTGTGAAATTCTTACATAGTCCATGAAGTGGTATGAGGTGATTATAAGGCTGGGATAGAATAGTTTGAGCCCAGGTGTTTGACACTAGCCTAGTAACATAGTGAGACCCTCTTTCTACAAAATAATAACAATAAAAAATTAGCTGGGCATAGTGTCACACACCTGTGGTCTCAGCTACTCAGGAGACTGAGGTGGGAGGATGACTTGAGACTGGGAGGTTGAGGCTGCAGTGAGCACCACTGTGCTCTAGCCTAGATGACAGAGTGAAACCCTGTCTCAAAACAAAAGAAAACAAAACAAGGTGACTATAAATGTCATAAGTTATGGATGCATCTATAATTCCTAGAGCAACTACTAAATAGTACAAAGAACACAGCTAAGACGTAAATAGAAGAAAGCTAATGGATTATTTAAAATATTTGAAAAATGAAACAAAAGCAGCAAACAAGAAAGAGAATACAAACAAATTAATTAGTTTTTAAAAAATAAGATGATAGTTAAATCCAACAAAATCTATAATTTCATTAAATGTTAGAAGAAAAAGTATTAAACTTGAAAGTCAGATTTTCAGACTAGATTCAAAAAGCAAGATTGGAAACAAAAGTAATTTTCTTTACAATATTAAATTTAAATATAAAGACAAATAGGTTTAATTGGAAAGACTGAAAGAGATCTGACATGCAAACACTTAAGGAAAGCTGGTCTGTTTGTACAAATAGACAAAGTAGAATTCTAGAAAAAGGTTATTAATAGACAAAGATAAAAATGTTAATTCTTCAAATGTACCAGTCCTAATGTGAATACACCGAATAATAGATTTTCAAGTTACACGAATAAAAAAATAAAAGAGTAAAGGAAAAATATACAAAATTGCAATCATAGTTGGAAATTTCATTATTCTTCATTAATTGCTAAAACACGTAGTTAGAAGACATTAAGAATACTGAGGACCTAAACAACACTGTCAACTAACTTGACCCAATAAGCATCTTAGAAAACAACTATCTTTCCTACAATTTATTGTATGCTTACCCCCAAAGTTCTCTACCCTACTGATAAAAGTAGTAAAACATTTTTTGAAGCTATTGCAGTTAGATTCTACAAAGCTCATGAAGGGACTCTCTAATATAGCTTATTTTTAAAAGATTTCTATTGATCAAATCTCAAATTTTGGCTTTACCAGAAGAGTAAAATTTTAGTAACAACATTCTCCAGGCTGTGCACCTCCTTCAAAGACTGGAAATTAGTTTTTAAATTATTGATTCCAAGAATGTGTTTTCCAGTTCATTTGAAAAAGATTCAGTATTGAAATCAATTATTATTAATTTTATTTGCACCATGTCAGGTTTAAACACAGGAAAAGTAAAATTTCTATTTTCAAAAGGAAATCTTAAAACATCTTATGAGTAATTTGAAAGACACTTCTGTTGGCTATTTGATCAAATTATCTAATTACTGTAGGCAACACGATTAGAACCAATAAGGGAGTTGGAGTCATTAGATTTCATGTTTTTATCCAAGTGCCCCTTCCCACAAAGTGCTCAAATTCCAGTGGTGAACAGCATGATGATTATGACAATATTGACTATATAACATATAAAGAATATCTTTGTACACACAAAACTTATCATGTCTTTCATGCCAAGCTCAGTACATCTGATTTTTCCTGATTACCAAGAGTGACAATGTGAAACATCCAAATTTTGTTATATTTTTCTTCCTCATAGGCATCTTTGTACGGACTACCAAAACTGAATTATGCATACATACTACATATTATTCAAGAGTATGAGAATTGCATCTAAGGTTCACTTTATAAAAGTAAAGTTCCTTAGGCATTATTCTGAGCATTGGAAAGGCAGAAAACTATTTCAAACAGAGTATTCTCATGACAATTCCATAGCATGAGAATACATTGCTTCCTAGCAATACTGTATCTCATTATGCAGAATCATTTAGAAAAGCAAGAGATAAGATATTTGGGAAGTCAGAAGCTATGTATACTTACTGCAAACATGAAGGAAAAATGCACATGATAGCAAAGAACAATTTTCAGAACAATAGTAAAAACACCTAGCTTGAAATAGAGCCGAAACATTTCCAAAATTTACTATTATAAGTAATCTTAACTTTCTACAAAGTAAACAAAAATATTTATTTATTTAAGCAAAAATATACAAACATTAGTAACCCTAAAGCTTATTCTAGAGTCATGTAAGAAGAGGAAAATGCATGTTTTCTTGAATATGTGTTAAACTATGTTTCCAAAGTAGCTGTTTGAAACTAATTTTATTTAAATTTTTTTAAAATTTGTGTGCTTTCTTTTTGCAAAGGATACTGCCATTACAGTTAAAAAATTATTTTTAACAGCTTTATTGAGATATAACTTAATATTATATCTCAAAAAACTGTAAATGTTTAGCATATCTAATTTGATGAGTTTGTATACATAGCGTATAGTCATGATACTATCACCAAAATCAAACTAATAAACATATACACCACCTACAAAACTCTCCTTGTGTCACATGTGTATGTGTATATCTGTGTGCATGTGTGTGTGGTAAGAATGTTTAACATGAGATCTGCTCTTTTAATACATTTTCAAGTAAACAATAAGTAATAATGTTAACTATAGGTAATATATTGTAGAGTAGAACTCTAGAACTTGTCTTGCTTAACTGAAACTTTATGCCTGTGAAACAATACCCCATTTTCCTTCCCCTCAGCCCCTGGCAACTACCATTGTAATCTCTGCTTCTAAGCATTTGACTATTTTGGATAACTTATATAAGTAGAATCATATAGTATTTTTCTTTCTGAGACTGGTATATTTCACTTAGCATAATGTCTTCTAGGTTCATCCATGTTATTACAAACGATAAAATTTCCTTCCTTTATAAGATTGAATAAAATTTCATTGTATGTATATATTACATTTTATTTATCCATTTATCTGTTGTTGAACATTTGGGTTGTTGTTATTATATATTTGGCTATTGTAAATAACACTGTAATGAACATAGGAGAGCAGATATTTCTTCATATACCTGATTTCATTTCCTCTGGATATGTACCCACTAGTCAGATTGCTACATCATATGGTACTTCTATTTTTAACTTTTTGAGAAACCTTCATACTGGTTCCACACTATTTTATATTCCTACCAATGGTGTACAATTGTTCTAATTTCTCCACATTCTTGCCAACATTTGTTATCTTTTGTTTTTTCAGTAATAGCCATATTAACAAGTATGAGGTAGTATCTCATTGCAGTTGTAAGTTACATTTGATGATGATCAATGACGTTGAACATCTTTTCACATACACAATGGCAGAAAAACAAAATTGTACCTCTATCTTATCCGGTACATAAAAATTAACTCAAACTTAATTAATGATTTGACTGTAAAACCTGAAATAATAAAACTTTAAGAAGAAAACATAGAAGAAAAATTTCATAATATTGGTCTTGGCAATAATTTATTGGATATGACATCAAAAGCACAAGCAGCAAAAGCAAAAATAGACAAGACATATTAGATAAAGTAAAAAGCTCTACATAGCAATAGAAACAATCAAATGAGTGAAAAGGCAACCTGGAGGAGGGGGAAATATTTGCAATATTTTTCTGATAGTTGGTATCAAAAATGTATAACAAACCCCTATAACGCAATAGCTTAAAAACAAATAACCAAATTTTAAAATGGACAAAATGCTCAGCTAGATATTTTGTCTAAAAATAATTTTAACATGAATAATATAAATACAAATAAAAATTTCAGGTGAGATATAAATGTGGGCAAATTACCAATGACATTTTAATATTACCACAAGACTTTAGAAAACTTGTTCCTATGATACATATAAAGTGATTATTTGTGTGTGTTTCACCCAGTGTTCTGAAGATACACTGTCCTATCCAAGAATATATAAAAGGTTTTTATGGTTCATGTGGATGTTTTAAGTCCCCAGTGGAATTTCAGAGTTTTTAATCGCACTGATATTTATACCACGCTGTTTTAAATTCCTCTTTTTATTGAGATATATAATTAACTACATCTCCAGACTCTCTTCATCCTACATCTATGTGTGATCAAGCATTTAGACATGTTTTCTCCATCACAATGACTGGCCCTGGATAGACTAAGGAGGAAATGAGGCCCATCTTCATGTCCCAAACAGGGCTTCCACTACCACCTTCAGCAACAGTGGCTCCTATGAAGTACTTTGGAAGCAACATAAGTGACTCTTTGTTTCTCCACCCCTGAAGGCCATTGGTGCCGAAGATAGCTTGAATCTACTCTTCATGCTGACGATGGTTTCTCTTGGAGACATTGTTCACAGAATTATAAACCTCTAGAACTAAACGTAAAGATTCATATTCCTTCCAGAAAATCCCAGATTCTTCACAGCTGGAAGGTCCAGGGCAACATTGTCAACTTTTCAGTGCTGAAAGAACACTTGCTTATGAAGCTCTAGTTCAATGACAGCTCTTTAAAGAAAATATTTTTAATGAATTTAGAAGAAATGCTCAGGTTTGCACTAGCAAAGTGAAGATTTGTAATGTGAAAAGACACATATTCTTAAGATAACACTTTATCCTCCTTCTCTACTCTTGGAATGAAGAGTCTGACCACTAGAGCAGATTCTCCATAGCTTAAGGTTAAAAAGTCTCTCATTCCTTATGCTAGTTTAGATTACCTCTCAAAATATGCTGGAAGAGTAGCTGTCTTTTTATATCAAGTATGTGCTGTTTGTATTACTACTAAAATGTTTTAAAAGTAGTAGATTTTTTTTTTGACCCTTGAATACATATTTAATACAATGGAATATTATTCAGTCTTGAAAAAAATCTTGCCACATTTAAAGATAATACACTTTGAGAATATCATTTCATTCCAATGCAAGAAAGAAAAAAAAAGAATATTATTTCAAGTGAAATAAGCCAGTAACAAAATGATGGATGTTATGATTTCACTTATATAAGATATAAAATAGTCATACTCATAAAAACAATGTGAAATGGTGTCTGTCAAGGGCTCAAGACAGCATTAAATGGGTAAAAGTTCAGCCTCACACTCCCAGGCTCAAATAATCCTGCCCCTCAATCTCTCAAGTAGCTGGGACCACAGGTGCACACCACCATGCCTCGCCATTTCTTATAAAAAAAATGTTTGTAGAGAGGATGTCTCCATGTATTGCTCAGGCTGTTCTCAAACTTTTGCACTCAAGCAATCCTCCTGTCCTGGCCTCTCAAAACCCTGGTTTTACACATGTGACTCACGATCATTTCTTCTCCTGACGTGTACATTTAAATACATTTAAGAAGGAAATTATATATCTTTACAGGTATTTTTGTTTAAAAACTTGAAAAAATACAGAATTATAAATCTTTTTTAAAATTGCCTTTAAATTGCCAGATGTGGTGGCTGATGCCTGTGATCCCAACACTTTGGGAGGCTGAGGCAGGCGGATCATGAGGTCAAGCAATTCTCCTGCCTCAGCCTCCCGAGTAGCTGGGACCACAGGCACGTGTCACCACGCCCAGCTAATTTTTGTATTTTTAGTAGAGACGGGGTTTCACCATGTTGAACAGGATGGTCTCGATCTCTTGACCTCGTGATCCACCTGCCTCGGCCTCCCAAAGTGCTGGGATTACAGGCGTGAGCCACCACGCCTGGCCCCCAACACCATTAAACATGGAGTCCTTTCCTCATTGCTTGTTTTTGCCAGCTTTGTCAAAGATCAGATGGTTGTAGATGTGTGGTGTTTCTTCTTGGGTCTCTGTTCTGTTCCATTGGTCTATGTCTCTGTTTTGATACCAGTACCATGCTCTTTTGATTACTGTAGCCTTGTAGTATAGTTTGAAGTCTGGCAGTGTGATGCCTCCAGCTTTGTTCTTTTTGCCTAGGATTGTCTTGGTTATACAGGGTCTTTTGTGATTCCATATGAAGTTTTAAGTGGTTTTTTCCAGTTCTGTGAAGGTCATTGGTAGCTTGATGGGGATAGCGTTGAATCTATAGATTACTTTGGGCACTATGGCCATTTTCACAATATTGATTTTTCCTAACCATGAACATGAAATACTTTTCCATCTGTGTCCTCTCTTATTTCATTGAGCAGTGTTTTGTAGTTCTCCTTGAAGAGGTCCTTTACATCCTTTGTTAGTTGTATTCCTAGGTATTTTATTCTCTTTGTAGCAATTGTGAATGGGAGTTCGCTCTTGATTTGCCTCTGTTTGTCTGTGATTGGTATATAGGAATGCTTGTGATTTCTGCACATTGATTTTGTATCCTGAGACTTTGCTAAAGTTGCTTATCAGTTTGAGAAGATTTTGGGCTGAGACGATGGGGTCCTATAGATGTACAATCATGTCATCTGCAAATAGAGACAGTTTGACTTCCTCCTTTCCTAAATTGAATACCCTTTATTTCTTTTTCTTGCCTGATTGCTCTGGCTAGAACTTCCAATACCATATTGAATAGGAGTGGTGAGAGAGGGCATCCTTGTCTGGTGCCTGATTTCAAAGGGAATTCTTCCAGTTTTTGCCTGTTCAGTATGATATTGGCTGTAGGTTTGTCATATATAGCTTTTATCATTTTATGATACGTTCCATCAATACCTAGTTTATTGAGAGTTTTTAGCATGAAGGGCTGTTGAATTTTATTGAAGGCCTTCTCTGCATCTATTGAGATAATCATGTGGTTTTTGTCTTTGGTTCCATTTATGTGATGGATCACATTTATGGATTTGTGTATACTGAACCAGCCTTGCATCCCCGGGGTGAAGACTACTTGGGTCATGATGGATAAGCTTCTTGATGTGCTGTTGCAATTTGTTTGCCAGTATTTTATTGAAGATTTTTGTGTTGATGTTCATCATGGATATTGGCCTGAAGTTTTCTTTTTTAGTTGAGTCTCTGTCTGGTTTTGGTATCAGGATGATGTTGGTCTCATAAAATGAGTTAGGGAGGATTCCCTCCTTTTGTATTGTTTGATACAGTTTCAGAAGGAATGGAACCAGCTCCTCTTTGTACGTCTGGTAGAATTTGGCTGTGAACCCATCTGGACCTGGACTTTTTTTGGTTGGTAGGGAAAAGTATTTGGTTGGTATTGATTGCTGCCTCTACTTCAGCCCTTGTTATTGGTCTATTCAGGGTTTCAGCTTCCTCCTGGTTTAGTTTTGGTACAGTACAAGTGTCTAGGAATTTATCCATTTCTTCCTGGTTTACTGGTTTATGTGAGTAGAGCTGTCTGTAGTAATCTCTGATAGTAGTTTGTATTTTGGTGGGATCAGTGGTGATATCCCCTTTATTGTTTTTTATTGCATTTATGATTCTTCTCCCTTTTCTTTTTTATTAATCTGGCTAGCAGTCTATTTTGTTGATCTTTTAAAAAACCAGCTCCTGGATTTATTGATTTTTTGAAGAGTTTTTTGTGTCTCTATCTCCTTCAGTTCTGCTCTGATTTTTTTTTTTTTTTTTTTTTTTGAGAGGGAGTTTCACTCTTCTTACCCAGGCTGGAGTGCAATGGCGTGATCTTGGCTCACTGCAACCTCTGCCTCCTGGGTTCAAGCAATTCTCCTGCCTCAGCCTCCCAAGTAGCTGGGACTACAGGCACGTGCCACCATGCCCAGCTAATTTTTGTATTTTTAGTAGAGACGGGGTTTCACCATGTTGACCAGGATGGTCTCGACCTCTTGACCTCGTGATCCACCCACCTCGGCCTCCCAAAGTGCTGGGATTACAGGCGTGAGCCACCGTGCCCAGCCTGCTCTGATTTTAGTTATCTCTTGTCTTCTGCTAGCTTTTGAGTTTTTTTGATCTTGCTCCTCTCGTTCTTTCAATTTTGATGATAGTGTGTCGATTTTAGATCTTTCCTCTCTTCTCTGGTGGGCATTTATTGCTATAAATTTCCCTCTCGATACTGCTTTAAAGGTGTCCCAGAGATGCTGGTAAGTTGTGTCTTCATTCTGGTTGGTTTTGAATAACATCTTTATTTCTGCCTTCATTTCATTGTTTATCCAGTCAACATTCAGAAGCAAGTTGTTCAGTTTCCATGTGGTTGTGTGGGTTTGAGTGTGTTTCTTGATTCTGAGTTCTACTTTGATTGCGCTGTGGTCTGATAGACTGTTTATGATTTCTGTTCTTTTGCATTTGCTGAGGAGTGATTTGCTTCCAATGATGTGGTTAATTTTAGAGTAAATGCAATGTGGTGCTGAGAAAAATGTATATTCTGTACATTTGGGGTGGGGCATTCTGTATATGTCTATTAGGTACACTTGGTCCAGCTCTACCTTCGAGTCTTGGATATCCTTGTTAATTTTCTGTCTCATTGATCTGTCTAACATTGACACTGGAATGTTGCGTGGGACACTATTATTGTGTGGGAGTCTAAATCTCATTTTAGGTCGTTAAGAACTTGCTTTATGTATCTCGGTGCTCCTGTGTTGGGGGCGTATATATTTAGGATAGTTAGCTCTTCCTGTCGGATTGATCCTTTTACCATTATGTAGTGTCCTTCTTTGTCTCTTTTGATCTTTGTTGGTTTGAAGTCCATTTTATCAGAGACTAGGATTGCAATCCCTGCTTTTTTTTGTTCACCATTTGCCTGATACATATTCCATCCCTCTATTTTGAGTCTATGTGTGTCTCTATACCTGAGATGGGTTTCCTGAATACAGCACACTGATGGGTTCTCACTTTTTATCCACTTTGCCAATCTGTCTTTTGATTGTGGCATTTAGGCCATTTATATTCAATGTTAATATTGTGATGTGTGGATTTGATTCTGCCATTTTGTTACCGACTGGTTTTCTTTCCCATTAGTTGATTCATTTTCTTCATTGCATTTTTGGTCTCTGACAACTGGTTTGTTTTTGCAGTGACTGGTATTTCTTCCTTTCCATGCTTAGTGTTTCTCTCAGGAGCTCTTGTAGGACAGGTCTGGTGGTGACAAAATCTCTCAATAATTGCTTGTCTGTAAAGGATTTTATTTCTCCTTCACTTATGAAGCTTAGTTTGGCTGGATATGAGATTCTGGGTTGAAAGTTCTTTTCTTTAAGGATGTTGAATATTGGCCCCCACCCTCTTCTGGCTTGTAGGGTTTCTGCTGAGAGATCTGCTGTGAGTCTGATGGGCTTCCCTTTGTGGGTAACTTGACCTTTCTCTCTGGCTGCCCTGAGCATTTTCTCCTTCATTTCAACCCTGGTGAATCTGACAATTATGTGCCTTG
>PVKV010032841.1:0-19361 GCA_004027835.1 Alouatta palliata
CCTCCTTCCTTCCCTTCCTTCCTTCCTTCCTCCCTCCCTCCCTTCCTTCCCTCCTTCCTTCCTCCCTATCCCACCCCCTTCTCCCTCTTTTGAGTGAAGATATCACACTCAATAAATAACCCCTTCTACAAAGACGAGTCTTAGTCATCAATAGAGCTTAGGTTGTCCCGAATCCAAAGGGTTATTTCTAAAGACAACTTCCAACAAGCCAAACAATTAAATAGTGAAATAATATTCAGGATTTAATTCCAGGCTTTGAGACTAGATAGTCATTTGATGTTGGGCAAGTAATTATTAAGTTTTCTCTGGGCCTCAGTTTCCCCATGTGTAAAATAGAAGAATGGAAGAATGGCTGATGTCCTTGCAGCTTCTTCTAGCCCTGACAGTTTACAAGGAGACTGCCAGAGGTGTAGAGAGTGAGGTAGCGCCTGCAGGTAACTTCTCTATGACTATGAGTCTGGGTGAGCAAGGCCCTGGGAGCCCTTCATCGAGAAGCCACGATGCTCACAATACTCAAGCTCCACGTCTGCGGCCTTTGGCTCTCTGCTGGCTGTCTAGTAAGTGGTAAAGGAGGGCTTTCTCTCCACCGTTCTTATTAGATGCGATGTTCCCCGAGAATTGGCTTTGTTCGGTAATATTTCTTTTGGTATCATAACTTTGTTGTAGAAAGGGCCAGTGACAGGACCTAAATGTCTGATTATTTATTATTCAAATCCTGCATCTCAGATTCTGCAAGTCCCTGGAAGCAGGTATGTGACGATTTAAACAACAAGTGCGCCCTCTGGTGATATATGTAAAAATTGCAAAAAGCCTTGGCCATTATGTACTGAATTTAATAAATCCTGCTTTCTGTCTAACCCACAGGTTAGATAAAAATGGACCTAGACGTACTATAAGGTAAAATATAGTCTAAAACTTGGAAGGCTATCGCGTCTGAGTCTTGCATTTTCCCTTTCAGAGATGACTTTTGCTCATTTGGCATGCCACCCCTGGCCCGCAGTTCTTGACTTGGTGCTGGGGTAGAGGATATATTGAGTTCAACACTGCCCTCCTCTAGTTATACTGGCCTCTCAGTGAGACAATGGAATGGGTTATTTTAGGAGCAATCAGCTCTCAATTGCTAGACTTGTAGAAGCAGATTCTGCATGAGTCCTTTTTAAGATTTCTGTGAAATAAGGGGTAAGGTTAGATTCACTTATTCAAACAAGCAAATATTTGTTGAGTACTTGCTATGCTCCAGAAACTTTCCAGAGTGACAAGTATACAGTTGTAAACAAAACAAAGTCCTCGTTTTAAGAGCATACCTTTTATTGGGAGAAACGGCCTCCAATATTCTTTTCTAACCAGAGATTCCAAGATTCATCGATTTACAGTAATAGTACTGTGGTTTGGCAAGAATATGTAACAATGATTTTGGCCAGAGACTCAGGGCCCCAGGGAGATTTGTATATCACAGAGAAAGCAGCTAAGGTTTCTGAACATCACCTTGACAGACAGGAGCCATCCCGCTAGGATCTGTTCTGGGTCCTGCAAGTGGACTCCAAGGAAATCTGGTTCAAGGTTTTGATTCTCGAAGTACAAATGGTCCTGAGTGTAGCCTATGAGAAAGAGGAAAGGAGACAGAGAAACATGTACAAGGATCAGAAGTTGAATATGTCCACAGTCACCAGGGCTGGAAGGCATTCTAGAGATGATCTTCTCTAACATACCTATTTTAGTGACGGAGTAACTGAGACCCAGAGAGAAGTGTCTTGCCCGAAATCATAATCACTGGTCAAGGATGCCCTGCCCAGAGAGGAGGAATCTACAGAGGCTACAGGCTAGTCTGGCTACAGTGGCTTTGCTGGGCTGCAGTGGGCTCCACCCAGTCAGAATTGTTACACTGTGAGGGAAAAACTGCCTACTTAAGCCTTAGTAATCATGGATGCCCCTCCCCAACCAAGCTCAAGCGTCCCAGGTCAACTTCTGGCGGCTGTGCTGGCAGCAAGAATTTTAAGCCAGTGGACCTTAGCTTGCTGGGCTCCATGGGGTTGGGATCCACTGAGCTAGACCACCTGACTCCCTGGCTTCAGCCCCCTTCTTAGGAGAGTGAACAGTTCTGCCTCACTGGCATTTCAGGTGCCATTGGGGTATTAAAAAAAAAAAAAAAACTCCTGCAGCTAGCTCAGTATCTGCTTAAACGGAAGCCCAGTTTTATGCTTGAAACCCAGGGCCCTGGTGGTGTTGGCACCCGATAGAGTCGCCTGGTCTGCGGGTTGTGAAGGCTGTGGGAAAAGCAAAGTATTTGGGCTGAGAGCACCATTCCTCATGGCATGGTCTCTCATGGCTCCCCTTGGCTAGAAGATGGAATTCCCCAACCCCTTGCACTTCCAGGGTGAGGCGACGCCACACCTTGCTTCAGTTCACCCTCCTGTGGGCTGCACCCACTATCTAACCAGTCCCAATGAGACAAGCTGGGTACCTCAGATGGAAATGCAGAAATCACCTGCATTCTGTGTTGATCCTGCTGGGAGCTGCAGGCTGGAGCTGTTCCTACTTGGCCGTCATGCCAACCACCCCAACCCAGAATTTCATATCTAGCCAAACTTCTTTGCTTAAGCTCCATAGGCAAAGAAGAAATAAAACCCTTTCTTGACGGGCAAATGCTGAGGGATTTTGTCGTCACCAGGCCTGCCTTACAAGAGCTCCTGGGGGATGTACTAAATATGGAAAGGAAAAGCTGGTACCAGCCACTGCAAAAACACACCTAAATATAAAGACCTATGATATCATGAAGAAACTGCATCCACTAATGTACAAAATAACCAGCTAGCATCATGGGGACATTATCAAATTTGTACATAACAACATTAACCTTAAATGTAAATGGGCTAAATGTCCCAATTAAAAGACACAGACTGGCAAATTGGATAAAGTGTCAAGACCCATAGGTGTGCTGTATTCAACCCATCTCATGTGCAAAACTGAATTCAGCAGCACATCGAAGTATTATCCAGGGATGGATAAGTCGGCTTCATCCCTGAGATGCAAGCTGGTTCAACATTTGGAAATCAGTAAATGTAACCCATCACATAGACAGAACCAATGACAAAAGCCATATGATTATCTCAACAGATGTAGAAAAGGCCTTTGGTAAAATCCAACATCTCTTCATGCTAAAAACTCTCAATAAACTAGGCGTCGATGGAATGTATCACAAGATAATAAGAGCTATTTATGACATACCCGTAGCCAATATCATACTGAACGGGCAAAAGCTGGAAGCACTCCCCTTGAACAGTGGCAAGAGACAAGGACGTCCTCTCCTGACACTCCTATTCAACATAGTATTGGAAGATCTGGCCAGGGCAATCAGGCAAGACAAAGCAATTAAAGGTATTCAAATAGGAAGAGAGGAAGTCATATTGTCTCTGTTTGCAGATGACGATATTGTATATTTGGAAAACCCCATCATCTCAGCCTCAAAATACCTTAAGCCGATAAGCAACTTCAGCAAATTCTCAGGATACAAAATCAACGTGCAATAATCACCAGCATTCCTATACATCAATAATAGTCAAGCAGATAGCTAAATCATGATGAACTACCATTCACAATTGCTGCAAAGAGAATAAAATACAGTGATACAACTTACAAGAGACATGAAGGACCTCTTCAAGGAGAACTACAGACCACTGCTCAAAGAAAGAGGAGAGGACACAAACAAAAGAAAAAATTTCATGCTAATGGATAGGAAGAATCAGTATTGTAAAAATGGCCATACTGTCCAAAGTAATTTATAGATTCAATGCTATTCCCATAAAGCTACCACTGACTTTCTTCGTCGAATTTTTAAAAAACACTTTAAATTTCATATGAAACCAAAAAAGAGCCTATATAGCCAAGACAATCCTAAGCAAAAAGGACAAAGTTGGAGGCATTATACTACCTGACTTTAAACTATACTACAAGGCTACAGGAACCAAAACAGCATGATAGTGGTAACAAAACAGATACATGGACCAGTGGAACAGAACAGAGTCCTCAGAATAACACTAGACATCTACAACCACCTGATCTTTGAGAAACCTGACAAAAACAAGTAATGGAGAAAGGATTTCATATTTAATAAATTGGAGAAAGAAAATGTGGCACATATGCACTATGAAATACTACATAGCCATAAAAGAGAATGAGTTCAGTCCTTTGCAGGGACATGGATGAATCTGGAAGCCATAGTTCTCAGCAAACTAACAGGAATAGAAAATCAAACACCACATGTTCTCACTAGTTGAACAATGAGAACACATGGAACAGGGCGGGGAACATCACACACTGGGGCCTGTCGGTGGGTTAGAGACAAGGGGAAGGAGAGGATTTTGACAAGTACCTAATGCATGTGGGGTTTAAAACCTAGATGATGAGTTAATAGGTGCAGCAAACCACCATGGAACATGTACACCTGTGTAAAAAACTTGTAGGTTCTGCACATGTATCCCATAACTTAAAGTAAAAATAAAAAATCATCTGTATGTATGTGTTTATAGCTGCTTTATTTTTAAATGTCACATTAGAAAAAATAGCAATATCCTTCCACTTAGGAATAATGAAACAAAGCATAGTACATCCATAATATAGAGCACTAGTCAGTAGTATAAAAAAATCAGCAATAACTTACTCATACTTGCAAAAACTTATGTGAGTCTTGAGGATATTACGCTGAATGAAAGAAGCCAAAGTCAAATGATTAGATACTGTATTATTCCATTTATGTAACACTTTCAAAATGACAAAATTATTCAGGTGAAGAATAGATCAGTGATTAGAGGGATTTGGGAAGAAGCATATTGTGTGTGTGACAGTAGGAGGAACCCAGGGGAATTCTTCTGTGGTGAAGAAACACTTCTATATTCAATGCCATTCTGGTTACACAAATCTACACATGTGACAAAATGTTAAGGAATGAAACATAGAGAAATAGCTCACTCCAAAAATGAGTGCATGAAAACACTGGTAAAATTTGGTAAGTTTGTACTGTAGATATTTGGTGAGATCTGAAAAGATTTGTAGTGCAGATAATTTGATGATACCAATGTCAATTTCCTGGTTTTGATAATTCATTCAATTAAAAAGTCAGTATTGCTGTAGATTGGGTGATGGGCATACGGGAACTCTGTACTGTTTTTGTAACTTCTTCATAGTCTACAACTAATTCTGAATGAAAACTTAAAAACAGCTGAAAGGCTGGTTCATTGTGTGGAGTAACTCCATGGATATTAAAGTCACCAAGAATGAGGACATACGGTATGCTAGAAGGAAGTTTGTAAACCGGACACATAGGCTAGAAGGCAATTTAATTTGCATTCACCAACCCAACACAAAATTAAGCACATATTACATTTTTATCATATTTGTTTCCAATAACTCTTAAAAATGAATAGATACAATTTTATAGATACAACTCAAGACTGAATCCTGCATCTCTACCCTTGCCAATAATTGTACATGTCTTTGATAAGAAGGCAAGGGTCTCTGCACACCTGAAATGGGAATGACACGTTTCTTCACCTTCAGAACATCTGAGGTTGATATGTATTGTTCTCTCACATGTTTACCAGGATTTAAAACAAGAGTATTAAACTAAATGTCAAGTCTCTATACATATTATGTTACAAAGAGGCGCTAGGTGACACAGAATTTGAATAGAAATTCTTGGACGTCCATATTAAGGCTATGAACAGTTTAGGTTTAAATTTTTATGTGACAATTAGAATGGTGAATTTAATTCAAAGATTATCTATCTCCCCTACTCCCAATGTGGGTCTTTTGCAGATAAAAATGCTCTAGAGAAGGGGCTGCATTCCATTGCTTCTTTCTTCTCCCCTAAACCCCACACTTTTTTTTTTTAATCCGGTCTTCTGACCCCGGAGAGCTGGACATACCCCTATGAGGAGGGTAAGTAGAACAGGGATTGACTTTGTGTCCTGTCATGTTGGCCTGACCTACCTGGCTCTCTCTGTACTTTACATTATTGTGGTGTTCACTCCTATGAATATCACAAAACTAACACCAATCCCTATCACTTCAAGGCCACAAAAGACAATGCTCATTATTCAGAGCACTCCAGCCTTGTGATTCTACTTAAAAGGGGTCTTGCTACCATGACCAAATACGTGGGGTGGCACAAGGAATAAAACTCATGAATACATTATTCACCATTCCCTAAAATACACTATGCTTTTATTAATACTGCTGTAAATTATCTCTTGTCCCATTTCCATCTTTCCAGATCCTATTTACCTCTCCTTGCCCAGTACAAAAATTTAGGTGACTGGCAAAATTTACAGAGGGTATAATTATAATAATAATGCTGGGTCAGCTGTAGTCATCAGTCAAAATTCTACCTATTACACAAAGCCTTCCATAATCCACTCACTTCTAAACACACACTTAGGAATGAGATCTGCTCTGTCTCTACTCTCCTTCTTTGTGTTTGCATCCTGCAAGGTTTCAGAACAATTGGACCAAATTGGTGGGCATGAGCATGGATATTTCTTCTTCTATACTCTGCTGTCACTGCTAGATAACAGCAAGCCAATGTCTTCTGTATCTATAGCCAGCATTGGTACATTGACAATAATGGTGCCCAACTAACACCACATCATCATACAAAACAAGCTTCACAGCTGTCTCTTCAGATTCTAGGTCACTGCCACACAGATGAAAAGAACATATACTAATTGTGATTATAGTCATTGTGTAGTCACGTGAATTTCTCAGGCTTCAGGATCACAACACTAGTTACCTTCAGTCTATGGTTATGGTGAAGTCACACTTAACCCACATATTCTGAAAAAAGATATATAAGCACAAATGCACATTGGCACAGACTGCGGCAATCTCATAATCTCACTCTCTGCTTGGTTTGCATGGAATGAGCATGTGACCCATATTGGCCATGCAGTCAGCTTGAGGATCCCAAATCCCTGAAACCAGTGTTCTAAACTGGTGTTCTTCCCATTCTAGCACTTGCACATTCTGCTTCCCTATGTATCCTGGGATTTCTAGATGCTGAATTGTGTTTGCCTGGAGGCAAAGGCTCCTTCTGCTAGAACACTGGGTAATGGTAGTAGGCAGTTCTGCAATGCTTGTGACCTAAGAACTTTCAGGGTCTCTTGAAAATCTTTTCATAAATTTTGCATTGGTGTGATGTTGGACTATAGACTGAGGATTGTTGAAAGATTCAGCCTATTAGTTTTGTGATGTCATCAATAACAAAACTTTTGCTGAGATTGTTGGCTTGCATGAGTAACCACCTGGTGAGCATTCTCTAAATTATAAAAGCAATGTTTTCCTGCCTGGGTGCTTGGGTGTGGCATTCCTCTTCATGATGGCAGCAAGATAACTTGGAATTTTTAGATCCCCTCGACTCTGGGAACCCTCTCCTGTGAGCACCCTTGAGCCACAAACACAACGCTTGGATAGCGTGTGTCACATTGGGAGGCAGTCTTTCCTGCACTAGTGCCCTTCACAGGCTGTGAGCTTTGGGAATGTGGGTATGTTTCCTTTGACTCCCAAGTGTCTGGCATGCAAACTAGAGAACGGAAGATGCTTGGTATGTATTTATACAATAAACAGTAGAAAAAGTGAGAGATATTGCTATGAAAAGCTCCCTTAATGATATATTTGGGAATGTAAGTGGATAGATTAATTGAAAATGTCTGTTAATCAGTATTTATAAAAATGGATTCATTTGCATCATGAATATTTCAATTTTACCTATAATTCATTCACTATGATAGAACGAGACTGTGGAACATTTGTTTGTGTAGGGTTCAGCAAATAGAATTCTACTCTGTCTGGTTGAAAGCATATCTATCAATTCTTGTCAGTGATTTGCATTTTGAATTAGTTTAAGGGTAGATCTTAGCGTCAGACGCATAGCATTCTGTCTTAGTAAATCATTCAATATTGCTCATTTTTGTTTAATCTGTGGCATTGGAAGACTCACACCTACAGAACTAACAGTAATTTTGGAACATGCTTTCGTTGTTCATTTAAGCATTCAGATTAGTTTTTGTGGAAACTGCAACTCTTGTTTCATGCTCTTTTTTCATTCATCTGTGCTGTATTTTGATAAATTAGATAATTATATCAAGAAGCCTAATTGGCAAAAGCAGGACAGGAAACAGATCCAATTGGTTCTTGTGAGGCTGATGACTCAGTGCCCTTGTGCCCAGGTGTACAAGAGCATAAGTGAATGGCCACGAAGGCTCAGTATTTGCTAAAAACCAGTCAATATATTTTCTTCCTGAAGAGGAAGGGATTGGTTATAGAGATAGAATGTATTAGTGAGAGACTTATTTGAAAGGTGTTTGCTTTTATGTAGAATTAGCACAGTGCCTGATGAATTATGATTCAATGTTTGTTGAATTCATGCCTAAAATATAGTGATGAATTGCAACTCCCGAGTACCAAGAGAGACTTTCATGCATTTTCTCATTTTCTGGAGAATACTCCTGGTTGTCCTGCATGCTCTTTCTTTATATAAAACCAAGATTAAATAATATCATTGACCTTGGAAAGAAGGTGGCTCAGGAGCAGATTCCTGCATCCCCTCTATTCTTTTTCCCAGAGGCAGTGAGCACACCTGCAATGAAAGGGAACAGCTGTTCTCAGAATGACCAACTGCAGAGGACACTCTGTTAAGTGGGAGGTGCCTATAGGAGTTCGGTGAGACCTGGTGACTGAGCCAGCCTTTGCGAGATGCTGGATGACCCTGTGATTTTCAGATGGGAGCTACTTAAGAAAAATATTTACCAAACATCTTCTAAATTCCACACCTAATCTGTTGCATTAGAAATTCTAAGACATGATCCCTATTCTAAAAGACCTCAGAGTGCAGTTGAAGAGAAAGATGTGAGGGAAAGTAATTCAAGTACACTGTTAGGAGTGCTGAGATTGAGCAACGCGTGAGTTCAGGTAAGTTCAGACTGGGCTTCAGGGACAGAATCTAAGCTTTCATGAAGTTGAAGTTTTCTTCTGTAAAGAGAGAAAGAATGCCACTAACATAAAAATAAGCAGCTTTTCAAGTGAGAAACAAAATTATTTGATTCAATTGCCAGGTGAAAATTCTCTGCAGAATTCCTAATGATAGACAACATCTTTAGCCAAAACAGCACAATTGATGTCACAGACTCCCAGAGTGGACTCTCCCAATAACCCTCAGTGTGAACTAAAGACATCACATCAAAGCTCCTGACCTGAAGCATTGGCTGCAAACACTGCCTTACTGCTTCCTCCACCCTATAGGAAACCCTTACCTACAGCCACATTCTACTCATTTGGAAATTGAGAGTGGACAGATTGGATCAGCAGCAGCAGTGTGCTGGGCCTGGAAGAGCAAAGGATCTGAACACTGGGGACCTGAGTTCAACATTGTGAACAGTGTGATAGGCACCACCAATAAATTTGGTTAGACTATGGAAAGAGTATAGACTTTTTCATCTACACATATATTTTATTGTGTTTTAGGTTCTGGGGTACATGTGAAGAACATGCAAGATTGTGGCATAGGTACATATATGGCAATGTGGTTTGCTGCCTTCTTCCCCATCACCTATATCTGGCATTTCTGCCCATGTTATCTCTCCCCAACTCCCCACTCCCTGCTGTCCCTCCCCTAGGTCCCCCCCCATAGACCTCAGTGTGTGATGTTCCCCTCCCTCTGTCCATGTGTTCTCATTGTTCAACACCCTCCCATGAATGAGAACATGTGGTGTTTGATTTTCTGTTCTTGTGTCAGTTTGCTGAGAATGATGGTTTCCAGGTTCATCCATGTCCCTACAAAGGACACAAACTCATCGTTTTTTATGGCTGCATAGTATTCCACAGTGTATATGTGTCACATTTTCCCTGTCCAGTCTATCATCAATGGGCATTTGGGTTGGTTCCAAGTCTTTGCTATTGTGAACAGTGCTGCAGTGAACATTCGTGTGCATGTGTCCTTATGATAGCATGATTTATAATCCTTTGGATATATACCCAGTAATGGGATTGCTGGGTCAAATGGAATTTCTATTTCTAGGTCCTTAAGGAATCGCCACACTGTCTTCCACAGTGGTTGAACTAATTTACACTCCCACAAACAGTGTAAAAATGTTCCTATTTCTCCACATCCTCTCCAGCATCTGTTGTCTCCAGATTTTTTAAAGATCGCCATCCTAACTGGTGTGAGATGGTATCTCAGTGTAGTTTTGATTTGCATTTCTCTAATGATTAGTGATGATGAGCATTTTTTCATGTTTGTTGGCCTCATATATGTCTTCTTCTTCTTCTTCTTTTTTTTTTTAGATGGAGTCTTGCTCTGTCACTCCATCACCCAGGCTGGAGTGCAGTGGCTCAATCTTGGCTCACCACAACCTCTGCCTCCTGAGTTCAAGTGATTCTCCTGCCTCAGCCTCCTGAGTAGCTGGAATTGCAGGCAAACACCACCATGCCCAGCTAATTTTTCTATTTTTAGTAGAGACAGGGTTTCGCCATGTTTGTCAGGCTGGTCTCGAACTCCTGACCTTGTGATCTACCGGCCTTGGCCTCCCAATGTGCTGGGATTACTGGTGTGAGCCAGGGCACCCAGCCAGAGTATAGACTTCTTTATTGCTTTTCTAGCTACTTTGTACTGTCTCCTGCATACTGAAATTGCATGTGTCAGCTCCCCTCAGTGAGGGTGAACCTGAGGGGCAGCCTCACTGTCTGTGAGCAGCACAGAGCCTGCTGTGATGTCACATCTTCTCTTGGGGGTCTCTACTGTGTGCCTGAATTATCTGTGGAAGGGACAACCACTGGTGGAGAATAGTCCTGAATTTTGTACTGATCCTGTTTTTATAATTAAATGTTTTTAATTGTGGTAAAAATTTACATATCATATACTTTACAACTATAACCATTTAAAGTATACAGTTCAGTGTCGTTAAGTATTTTCAAAATAATTTGTAACTGTTACCACTGTCCCCTTTAAGAACTTTTCATTATTTCACACAGAAATTCTGTCTCATTCAATAATGGCTACTCATTCTCTCCATCATTCAGTGCCAGGATCCTTCTAATTTATTTTCTGCATTCATGAATTTTCTAGTTTCAATACCTCACAAAATTTGAACTTACAATGTTGTTCTTTGGTCGGGCTTATATTCCTTAGCACAGTATTTCTGGTTTCCTCTCTATGTCACAGCATGTATTATAATTTTATACCAACTATAAGTTATTATCCACATACTATAATTGACGTTAGTGTAGAAAGTTCAGATGTTTTCAGTGTTGCTTCTCATGTTAATGGCCATAAAAGTAACTGAATGTTACAGCCAGAACAATTTAGACAAACCTGGCAATATGGAGAATTCTCCTGCAACTGAAACAATGTGTAACCAAATATAAATGGTTTTTGAGATAATTTCCACTTTGAAACCAATATTGAGGTTTCCAATGGTCAAAAGGGAACTGGTGGGGCATATTTATGGGCTCCTCACTGGTCCATTAGTCCAAGAAGAGCTAAATAAGCACTTACCAGTTCTCCAGGGGAATGGCCATGGTTGTCTTTACTAGAAACCAAGGTCAACGTGTCACCATGCCGTGAACAAATAACAGCAGAGGACTTCTCATAAAACCAATTTCCTAGACTGTGTTTATGAAGGCAGATTTTGTCGCTAAGGACATTATTTTGCTCTATATATGAGAATTCAGTGGATCATAGAGATAGCAGAACTCATTTATTCAGAATTGAGCTTCCAACTGCAGTAATGCCTCCTATTATAGAAGGGAACATGATTTTCAGGGGACAATAGTGTGAGGTATTAATCAGGAATTTTCCTTCTTGTTATAATTAGGTAGGAAATGAGTATGAAGAAGAGTTTTAAGGTTTTGGACAGGAACTCCTTTTATTACAATGAAAATTCCAGAAAAAGTGTTCAGTAAGAAAGATTCACTGTAAGATAACAGGAAAAAATGTACTGGTAATATCAAAGAGAATCTAAACATTGTACTGTATGACTTAATACTTTCCATGGGTGAAAACTGGAACTGTCAGGTTAGATAAACAGTTATTTGAAGGCGTTGAGTTACTACTGAGACATTTCTGAGGTAGAAAGCTAAGAAAAATGCATAGAATTGTGGCAGGGCAGTGTTGCTCTCAACAACCCGTCTGACTGACAGGGCAGAGGCTGTCTCTCACTGCCCAGTCTGCTTCCCGACATCTCCAGAGTTTCCTGAGGAAGTCGCCCTCCACCTTCATCCACCTCAGGCATGTCCTGCAGAGCCCTCTGGAGAACCAGCTTCAGGGTCTTCCAATTCTGACGCTGCCTAAGGGAGCCTACGAAGAAGTAAATGATGGGGTTGGCACTGCTGTTAAGAGAGGACAGGAAAATGGAAACTAGACTAACATGACAAAATAATACAACCAAATCCACGTGGATCCATAAAAATAGGAAAAACTCAATGCCGAAGGGCAGGCCGCAGAGGAGGAAGACCAGCACGGTGAGCAGGATGGTCAGGTACAGCCTGGTCGGGGGCATCTTCCACGATTCACAGAGGATCCTGACCAGCAGGACCCGGCTGGACCCACAGAGAACCACAAATAAAAAAATCAGCCACGCGACTGTGATGAAATCTGATGTTTGACACAAAACAGAATAAGCGTCACTAAACAGGAAGCCACAGAACATCCACTCCAGGATGCTCCTCAGCAGGGACAGGACTGAGGGCAGGACGCACACGACCGCTGACGGGTGTGCGGGGCGGCGGCAACGGTACCAGATGGGCCACAGGACGGACACGCAGCGCTCGGTGCTGATGGCGCTCAGCGTGCTCAGGCCTGCAAAGTAGGAAAGCATCATCATAGGATAGAGGAATTTAGAAATGGGATGAATGATACCGATGGAGCCTAATAGGGAATATATAACGTGGCCGCTGAGGAAGAGGAAGTCGGCCGCGGCCAGGTTGAGGATGTAGGTGGAGAAGGCGCTCCTGCGCATGCGGAAGCCCAGGAGCCAGAGGACAACCGCGTTTCCTACCAGCCCGACAACGGAGATGATGCACGTCAGCACCGTGAGGATCAGGGACTGCTTGTAGCAAGGAGGCTCCTTACGTCCATTGATCGGTGTCAGTTCTGTACCCAAGGCTGAGATGGTTGGATCCATGCTCAGAAACCCCAGTCTGGTGCCCCTGGGAATGCAAACCAGATGTGATCACCAGCTGTATGATCTCTGATTCTCCCCTCCACCCTGCCATGTGGGACTTACTGTCCTCACTTTAAAGAGAGAGAAACAGAGGCTCACAGAGAATACGTCACCTATCAAAAGCTGGGGGTCCTCAAATCCAGTTTGAAATCCAGTTCTTATTGATTCTAAAGTCTGATCTCTCTCTATGGCCACACAAGTTCTGTACTGACATGAGAATAACATTATGATCAAAACACCCCCACTTGGCCAGGGCTGTGGACCCGATCATGATACTGGGCCTGAAGTTTTCTCTTAGGTAGAGGAATTCAGATACACAAAGATGTGGTTGTGACACCCACATAAGTAGGACTGGGCATCCATGGACAGGAAAGAAGATCATGTATTATGAACTGGAGAAAAATGGGAACTTCGCTAGGATAAGTGTGAAAATGGTTGGGCCTGGTGGGTGAGAAATAACTCAGTGTGTCTATCATTGCAGACAGGACCACACTTTACATTTTATACTCCCAGTGCCTCTTTTTATGAGCAGCACATTGTGCTCTTCATAAATATTCATTAATGAATGAATGCATGCATGAGAAGCCTAATGGTAATGGTAGATTTGAGTGAAATGGAAAATAAAAATAAAAGCACAGTGTATAGCATTAGAACACACATGTGTAATTAAATATAGAAAGTTTCATTCATCAGAATTCTATTTGTGGACAGCTCTATCAGTGTAAAAAAGAATTATTGATGTATGCCCCAAACCTGAAATTGACCACTGATGTGCCTTTGAAATGAGGACTCAAGGTGGTTTTGCTGAACGCCTAGAAGCATTTTTGTACACAGTGTTTGGCTGGAGTGTGGGTCCTATCTGAATTGCTCAGCAATATAGCAGAGGAAAGAGTAAGTGTGGTGAGGTCTGAGTGCAATTGAAGGAGGTAATTGAAGTGTGGGACTATCAATAGGGCACTACTAAGTGTTCTTCTGGATATACACAATGTAAGCCTATTTCATTCTTTCTTTCAGGAGATCGTCAGTTTGTTTCTTTGTTGATGCAAACATTTGTTTAAGAAGGGTCCGTGAGGGGAAATAGGAGATGGTGTCCGACTTGGAGTATAAAGAGAGATATTCACGCAGATTTCAACTGGAGAATGAAGACTAGGTCTTATCTGGGAGAATAACAGCAGCTGATTGAGAGTTTATATGGTATTGTTTCTTTTAAGCATCTGAAGAGCCTGGGAGGTAAGAATGAGTTTAATTCCCATATGGCAGATAATGCATTGGAGTACAAAAAGAGTCAATTATTCACTCTGGGGCTGATATAGTATGAATTTGAGCCCAGCAGGGCTGACTCCAGCCTTGGAACAGCCCTCTAGACCCAGAACCACTTTGTGCCAATTATACATGTTAGAGGGGGTAAAGCAGAGGAGTGATTCTCAAATTAAATTCAAGTTGGCAGTCAAAATTGTGGATTGAAAAAAAAAACTAACCTAAATAATCTTCAGATAGAGAAAGAGAAGCAAATAAAATTGGGAACAAAATAGAGGTGAGTGAACACCATTTAGGAATAAATTCAGGAGTTTCTTTTTGCCTATCAGAGGCCATGTTTGCCCCTGAGGATGCACAGGGGCAGAAGGACTCCAGGTGGTAAGAAGACACACCCTCCTCTGGGAGTACAGAGGCACATCAGGAGTGAATGCATCCATCATGAACTCTCTTAGAGAGACAAACTGCCACAGCCCTGATTGGCCCGAAAAGAAAATGGGAGGAAAAGGAGAATCTCTGTTATCCACATTCAGGGCACTAAACACTTTGTCCATCTATATTTAGGGTATGATATGTTTTTCTTCCTCATGCAACCTGAAACTTCATAATGACTAAGTCATGCCTGTCTTTTCACTGTGGTATCACCAAATTTTGGCATATGTTTCTTAAAGACCATCTATGGTATTATTTTCATACAACATAAGATGAAGCCAACGCCTGGAGAATTAAAGGGTTTTCCTGAGATCACAACACAAACAGAAGGTCCAATATCAGCCCCTGGTCCCTGGAGCCCTGCATGAGACTTCTGTACTGTTCTCTATCCCATCATTCATTATTTTTGAGAGTTCCTGAGAAATCTTGATGAAGAGACTGCTACGTTGCTCCAGTATTCATTTTCCTCTTTGGTCACATAACAATTCTGAGAGCTCAAAAGCAGCACAAGGACCCACATGCCAGTTTTCCTTGATGCTGAATGACATTGTATGACCAGGTGCTGTTCAATGGAACATGCACAAAACTGATGTAAGCAAGTCATGGCTCATAGGATCAATAGAAGGAGCAAAGCCTCTCCTTTTCTTCAACCTTTTCCATCACGCTGGAATACTGATGTGGCTGGGAACCATCTAGGATCACAAGGATGAGGGCAACTCTCTAGGGACTGAGGAGTAGCAATTTTTGGAATTCTGATGTATGATGCCTTGGAACTTCCAGCACAGATCTCAAACAGTCAGTCATTTCTGGGTATTTACATGGGCTTGTTTCCGGGACTCCAGCCCACATCAAAATGTACAGATGCTGAATTACCTTATACAGCATGATGTGATATTTGAATACAATACTGAAATACTCAGTTTCTAGAGGGAAACTTCATTTGTATACAATATCACATTGTCTTGTATAAGGTAATTGAACATGTATAGATTTTGGTGTGTGCTGGGGTTCTGGGAAACAAGCCCCTATTCACACAGTCTATGTACTTTCTCCCAGATACATTACATGACTTCTAAGTTACTTAGAATAACTGATAAAATGAAAATCCTATTTAAATTATTGTTTTATTGTATTTTTTCAGAAGTAATGACAGGGAAAAAAGAGTCTGTACCTGTTCAGCACATACACAACTCCACCATACCCTTATGAAAATACTTTTCACCTGTGGTTTGTTGAATCTGCAGATTCAGAACCTAGTGACCCAGAGGCACAACTGTACTTTCTTGTTAAAATATTTCTACTTCGTGTCTTTATGAGAGCAGCCAAACTTATGTTCTTAACAAAAGAAATATGTTCTCTAAAGTAATCTGATAGAGCTGAAATGAGACTGGAATCAATCACCTTTAGACAGAGAATGCCCCAGGAATTAGGAGGATATAAGAAGGTGAGAGGGATAGTCTCATTTGCCGTGAGGATTTGCTTTCATTCTTCTCTATCCTATTTGACATCCCAAGAGAGTGACTTCTAAGTACCACATCAGTGGAATTCTTTTTAATTCTAGTTTTTGGTGAAATTGAGACACTGGGACACACCAGCAGGAGAGTGACATGGGATTTCACCTCCTGGCTCTCTGCATGTGTATTAGTTCATTCTTGAATTGCTATAAAGAAATACCTGAGACTGGGAAATTCATGAAGAAAACAGGTTTAATTGGCTCATGGCTCTGCAGGCTGTACAGGAAGCATAGCAGCTTCTGCTTCTGGGGAGGCCTCAGGAAGCTTCCAATTGTGGTGAAAGGCAAAGGGGGAGTGAGGCATCTCATACGGTGAGAGCAAGAGCAACAGAGAGAGGGAAGAGGTGCTTCACGCTTTTAAAAAATTGGATTTCATGAAAAGTCACTCACTATCCTGACAGCAATACTAAAGGGGGATGGTGTTAAGCCATTCATGAGAAACCATCCCCCTGATCTAACCACGTCTCACCAGGCCCTCCCTCCAATAACGGGAATTACAATCAACATGAGATTTGGGCGGGGACACAGATCCAAAGCATATCAGCCTGTGTGGCTGTGTGTTGGCCATGCAGGGCTTCTCCATCTGCCTGCTTTTCATTCTCCCACCCCTGTGGCTATAGCTATGGCTATGGTGTCAATGGTAACTGCTCCTTCCTGTCCCTTTCAGCCTAGGGGAGGAAGTAGTGCTCCCCTAGGAATTGCTGCTTAGGGTGATGAGCCAGGCATTGTCTCTTTCTCTTAACCCAGCACATACTTCTCTCATGAAACACTCCTCAGTCGTCTCAGTTTGTACCATCTATTTCTTCCTTGAACCTTTTCAGACAGGCAAGGAAGAAAAATTTAGAAAGTAAGTAAAACAACAAAACATGCTTCTACAGCAGTTCAACTCTGGGAAGCAATGCCTGCATGTCCCTTTCTCTTTAAATGAATGTAAGAGGCAGCATTCTCTCCATGAGGACAGATTCAGTGATTGGAATAAAGGAAGTGATATGGGGAGATTAATCAGAAGCAGGGACCCAGACTCAGTTGCAGCTCACACAGTCTGGGTTGGCAGTACTGTTTCCAAAGGAAACTTCATGTCTCCTGTGTTTTCCTGAAACAAGCTCACGATCCCCTGCCTGTAGCACCGAGGTGGAAACACAGAAACGATCTTATAGCAAAAACCACAACTGACTATGGAAAAGACAGTTCTTGATACTTACCCTTATCTTTGTCTCTTTTGTCCAGAGGTAAAGATTTCCCTTGTGCTAAAGATGGAGAGCCTTTCTGGGGTTCTATGACTTCAGAGGATCCTTCTGTATTGCTTAATTCAGGAGATGCCTCCAGGAGCTGGAGTGAATGCTGGTGAACAATCCAGGCTTATGAAGATGCTGGAAAGCCTTGTTATTTCCTGTATAAGGACTATGGACAAATCAGCGACCAGAGGTATTTGAGACATAAACCCTACCTGAGATGATTCTTGGCCTCTCTCCCATATTCAATTCATATAAGCCTCTCCCATTGCATTCCATGTTGTTCAACTTCCTTGAGAAAAACAGTGGCACAGTTTGAGAGGACTGATTCCCGTTTTAAAAGAAGTTCTACTGTGTATAAAATGCTATCAAACAGCATTGCTTGCTATATTAAAATCTTTCATAAAAGAATTAGCCAATTGACATGGGAAACTTCACTGTTGTCTTGTTTTAAGATACTGGCACAGCCTCTCTTACCTTCAGCAGCCACCACCATGATTAGTCAGCAGTCATCAACATCAGGCAAGAGTCTCCAGCAGCAAAATGTTTGGCTTGGTAAAGGTTCTGATGATGGTTACCATTTCCCAGTAAAAAAATATTTTTTAAGTAATGTATGTAGATTGCTTTAGACATAATGCCATTGCACACTCAGTAGACTACAGTATAGTGTAAGCATAACTTTTTAAAGTATTGGGACCAAAAATTCATGTGATTCACTTTATCGCAATATTTGCTTTATTGCAGTGGTAGGAGCAGACTTGCAATATCTTCAGCGTATGCCTATATATGATAAAGATTGTATATTATAGTATTGTGTAAAATAGGCACTATTGAATGAATGGGATTGGGACAACTGAGTTGCTGTGTGAAATAAAATAAAGGCGGAATCATATTTTACATATGATTTCAGGATAAATTCAAATACACTGCTTAAAATTTTATAATGAAAATACAACTACCTGGAGGAGACATAGCAAAATAGTTTTAAATCAAAGTGGAAAAAGACTTTCAATTATAGAATACAATTGAGAATACGTTAAAGAAAATATTAATAAAGACAAAACGCCAGTTTTGATGGCCCACTCCTATAATCCCAGCACTTTGGGAGGCCGAGGTGGGTGGATCGCTTGAGCTCACAAATTCCAGACCTTCCTGGGCAACATGGTGAAAACCTGTATCTACAAAAAATACAAAAATTAGTCATGTGTGACAAATTAGCACATGTCTATAGTCCCACCTACTCAGGACTTTGGGGCGGGAGGACAGCTTGAGCCCAGGCCATGCAGGTCACAGTGAGCCGATACCATACCACTGCATTCCAGCCTAGCTGATAGAGCCAGACCTTGTCAAAAAATCCCAAAACCCAAAAACCAAAAACAAACAAACCCTAACAGCTATTTTAAGCATGACATGAACCATCATAATCAAAATATAAACAAACTGTTGCCAGGCATGGGCGGATCATGAGGTCAAGAGATCGAGACTATCCTGGTCAACATGGTGAAACCCCGTCTCTACTAAAAATACAAACAAATTAGCTGGGCGTGGTGGCGCGCGCCTGTAGTCCCAGTTACTCGGGAGGCTGAGGCAGGAGAATTGCCTGAATCTGGGCAGCAGAGGTTGCAGTGAGCCAAGGTCGCGCCACTGCACTCCAGCCTGGCACCTGGTGACGGAGTAAGACTCTGTCTCAAAAAAAAAAAAAAAAAAAAAAAAAAAAAAAAA